>WUQG02413577.1:0-15987 GCA_011317285.2 Androctonus mauritanicus | reverse complement strand
CAATTACTTTGATTATACATCCGTATATATATATTAATATATAATATATGCAATATGTATATTGCATATATGCAATATATATATTATATTGCATATAATATGCATTATATTGCGTTATATTGCATAATTGCATAATGAAATTATGCAATTATTGTGCAACTATGCAATTATGCAATATGCATATTGCAATTGCATATATGCATATTGCAATATAATGCAATATAATGGATATTATATAGCAATACTTAACCAACATAGTGCCGGTTTTCTTCACGTTAGACTGGATATGCTCACTCTAGTTATATATTATACCTCTATTGGACAAAACTGACAAATAATCATGCAAATAAGAAATGGCATCACACAATTCCATCCATGCGCATGCGCCTTCCTGAAAAATTCAACTGTCGAATTGCGGGACATTGAATTGCGAGGTACCACTGTACTACTTGCCTAATTTATTTATTATTAATATTTACCTATACTATAGAATAACTATGATGTTCTGTAATCATTACATGATTTGTGAAGTGTTTTATCATAGAGAAAGTTTGGAAACACTGTCTTAGATTATGATGACAATTTGTTTTAATTTATTTCATTGATTAAAAACCATGTTTCCATTACGAAATTGGTATTTAATATTTAATGCCCAAAAAATTAAAAAAATTAAGAATTAAATTTTTTCTTTAATGATTGTGAGTCTGTGTATATAAAAACTTTTTTCATCACTGTGTTTTGATGTAAGAAATTCATGCATGATTCGACTTTGTCCCTACCATTGTGAAACACTGTATAAAAAAATTATCTTAAATCTCTTAAGAAAACAAAAATCCAACAAAAACAGAATAATTTTAATTTAATAACAAAAAAAAAATAGAACTAGGTCCGACTCTGTTGGAAGGGCGCCGACATCATGCCTATTCACGGATGCTATCCCACTACTGCATGACGTGGGAGCTTTTGCCTGCTGCGTTTCCGCCCTGGGCCGGTTCGCTCCTTCTTAGGTAACCTGGTGACCCCGGGTTCCCCCTTCGGCCACCATATCGACGTCGTCCTTAGTGCGGACATCCGATCGACATAACACACGATGTAGGTGAACTCCCCTCCTCAAATCGTCCACTAGTCCAGGCCTCCGAGTAGCTGGATTACAGGAGCACGCCACGACTCCCAGCCGATAGTTTTCTCTTCGGAACTTATATTTATATTTTAGCTAAGTGTTTCTTCGTTCCCGCTCTTACTTTCTATTTCCAAAATATCTAATTAAATATAACGATACTCAAAACGATGAATAATTGTCTGTAAATTACGTTTTAAAATTTACTACTAGCATATTTTAATTTTATTTAATAAATGTAGATGGCGCTTTAGTATATAAAATTCGCAATTCGTATTCGATCGATATCACTAAATCTGTTTTCTTCATTTTAAAACTTCCTTAAAATAACACCTATTAATTTATTTAATTTCATGCAATTATTAATAATAGAATATTATAATTAGCAGATTATTATTATTATTATTATTATTATTCTAATAATCTACTAGTTACAATCTAATTCTAATTTTATATCAACAATCAACCTTCTTGCTTTATATGATTAATATTCTAATATAAAATTTGAATACAGTGATTGTGCAGAATTTTTATGATTAAAATACTAGTTAAAACTTTAATAATTTTTTTATATGCTTCTAATCTATTATTTTGAATCTATATATATAGTTTCAAAATTTTAATATAGAGTTATATATAACCCTTAAACGGGCCAACATTGAAAAAACGGGAAAACTAAGAAAATGTTATTGTACTATCTAGATTCTAGATGATGAATGATATAATGTTATTTGTTCTAAAAAAATTTTATTTCTATTCTATAAAGTGTTACATAGGTGGTACTTATGTGTACTACTGCCTGGTTAGTGATATCAATACTTTAAAAATATTATATATATATTTTTTAAAATATTTTAATTGCAGTGAAACTGTTTAAAACATGGTGTGATGCATAAAAGATCATCACATGCTTTGCAACCAATTACAGTCCTTTTTTGTTGAACAAAAGCGGCACCTTTTTCTGCTTCCTAATTCAACAAGTAAATGTTTTCCAATATCTTTGTACCTAACTGAATTTGGAATTACCCAATTGAGCATTGGTTTTCTGAAATTTTTTATATTTATATTTTTCTGCTCTGAGCACAAGTATAACAGAAAGTTTAACAGCCAGTACTAAGATCAATGTGAAAAGAAGATTCTAGAAAAATTCCAGGAGTTCCCCTAAACAATATACTTGATTGCGTTAGTGACTATGGTGGTACAAATGTGATCCAAAGCCTATTAGAAGTAATTTTTTTTATGGTACATGTTTGTACCACTGCCTGTTTACTTAAGGGTTAATGTAAACATAAACTGTGTTAAGTGATGCTATTTTGAAAGAAAATTGTACTACTTTTAATTCTTTAAAATGCACCCATTCAGTTATAGCAGCATGATCACTGGTTTAAGCAATACTTAAATAAATAACTTTATTCATAAACAACAGTTTCTAAGCTTATTGCGAAAGTTAACAATCTAAACTTTCTATTCAAATGTTCTCAGAATAAATTATTAATAGAATATAAATAAAATTTTGAATTGATATTTATCAATTACTTGAAAAGATAATTATAAGTGAAATTCTAGATAACATGTACAATATCAGCGCAGCGAATATATGTAATCAGTACTATTTTTCCTCAAAGAAACAAGATAACGAACGACAAAATTGCTGCTTATCCTACTTCCTTTATAAACAGTTATTAACTTCCCACGTAATTCTATAAATAATTAATTAAAATATGTTTCGATTTACATTTATTTTCCACTTTTCTACGTATTTTATTAATTTATAGATGAAGAAATTATTTCAAGTAATTTTTATAATTATGTATGCTTACAATTATACAGATCGTAATTGAGTTACTGCAGAAAGGTATGACAACACTTCAGTAAAAATAAACGTCTTAAAAGGTAACTAAAAGATAACTTCTAAGCTGATCTGTACTGATTCAACATACTTAAAAGGATACTAAATCAGTTCAAAATCTACTAGGAATTGTCTAAAGAAGATAATCCTCTGCAGTTTTTTTAAGACGAATTAAAAGTTAATTGTTTACGTTGTGCGGACACACTACCAAACATTCATTTTCTTAAAAGGTCTTTGATTGCTGTAAAATTTTTTATTATAATTCCATAACTTTTGTAACTAATGACTTACACAGAAAAAAATCGAATCGCTGATATAAATGCCGAGAGTAAATCTATATAAATAAAATTTTAAAACATTATAGGATAATTTATATTTTTCTTGATTTTTTTAAAATATTATTCTCTTTTCGTAATATTTAAAAATCTTTTTTTTTTCAACAGTTTAAGTGCTTCTTCTCGTATTTTATACAAGGAAAATTGCAGCAAATAATAGTCAACGTTAGAGAATTTCATAATATCAAAAATATTACTATGTAAAATTATCTGAATTACGTTGGAATTTTCCTAAAATTATGTAATTTCCCCAATATCTTTTCCCCACCAGATGTATTTAGAGAAAAATGTTTTTTATTGTTTATTATAATATCGAAAAGAATGAATTTATCGAGTTTATAAAATTTTATAAATTTAAAATATATATTTACGTCTATGTAATTTTTTATTTAACAATAATTCATCACTATGTTCTTGACTTTGTGCTTTTTCCTTTTAGTTTTCCTGTTATCCAAGATTAGTTTAATTAATCTTGGCTAGTTTTCTTTTTATCTTACTAAATAGTATTTTTTTTTTTACTTTTTTTTGTTGTTTTAATTACAAAAATAACCCGTTTTAATTATTTGCTATAATTAGCATTAATTCTCTATCATACATTGAATTCTATACAATTTTAATATAAAAAACGAATACCGTATAACATTCATATAAAATTTTATATTTAAATGAATTTCAATAAATTTATTTTTTTATTTTGCTGAAAATATTCTAAAATAATTCAATTTAAAGCATGTTCTCCCTATAGGTTCAATTAGTTCTAATTTTATTATTTTGCAAACAATTTAGATATGGAATCAATTTACTTAATAAATATGCAAATAAATAACAAATGTATTATATAAAATTCTTTTTTATATTAATTAAGTTTTTTGCTGTCCACTTTCAAGATTGAATTATTTTTCTTTTAATATATCGCATATGCTTTAAATAATCAACAGCTCTAGAAAGAACTAATAGCCAATTTTTCTAACATTATCCTTTATTTTAAAATGATTTAAAATGTATGTCATTAAAGTCATTCAATGGCAAGATCTCTTTATTGAATATCATAAAAATCTATCAAATAGTTCAATAGTTATTAAGGATAAACTTCAAAATCCGTCATTTTTAAATGAATGATGTGGTGGCCAGATGGTTGAGTGGTAACACTGTCAGCGTGCCACGCAGGAGGACCCTGGTTTGCGTCCCGGGTCTGGTAACTTCTGAAAAGTTTTTTCGGGGTGCTGGGCTCGGCCCGGCCCGCTATCCCCGTCCTTCACCATCTGGTCTCCCTCCACGGGTATGGGTGCAGCCTATGGTTGGAACTGGCTCCGCTCCTTAGTAATCTCATTAATTGAAAAGGGGCAAAAAAATGAATGATGTTATAGAGTATATTGATAAGCTTTTGAAAATAGCTTTAATTGATCAATCTTTATGCTAAACTCCATGAAAATTAATTGAATAGTTAAAGATACATTAAAAGAAAATTTCAGATGTTTGAATAATGTCCGCTTTGTTTTAACATTCGAAGCTGCAATATTACAAGATGAAGCATGGAGATCATCATTAATGATTGAATTTGTGAAAAATCTACAGATTAAATAAAAATTTATTTTCACTTTCCTTTGGAAACTAAGATAAAAAAAGATATCTTTCAAAACGTGTGTAGGAGCATATTTATCAGGTTATTTCAAAAATAATGTCTTTTTTTATACTGTAGTTGTTCAAACATGTCTCACCTTGTCTAAACATGAATTTTTAAAACTTTCGCGACGTTGGAAGTGTTATTTATTCAAATGGAGAATATATACTTGAATAAATTATCAAATGATTTATCTTTTATATCCTTTCAAAATTTAATGCTAAAAACGACATTTTCTGGTGGGATGACCTGATATCTTATAAGAAAGCAAAATATATTTATAATGCTCGTAAAAACTGCTAGATTTCCTTAAATAATTGTATTTCTTAGAATCAATATCAAATTTCACAGCGATTTATTATTTATCAGAAATTAATTAAAAAATGCGGTAAACCGGAATTTTTAATTAATTTTCTTAAAATAACATCAAAATTTGGGAAATAACTTTTTGTTTTATTTCTTAGAAAAATAATCATGATATTTAATAAAATAATAAGTATAATATCTTAAATTGTATTAAATATTAATTAAATAAAATAATTTTCAAAGATATGTAAGTACTATCTTAATATTCAAATTTCATAATTATGATATTAATGTCATTTTTTTTTTAAATGGCGATACTTTTTTAAAAAATTGATTAATTCATATTAATGATAATTAAATTTTTTTGACGAAAATTAAATATCATGCACAATAAAATAAATTTATCTATTTAATTAGAATTTAAATCTGAAATCGTATTACTGTATAGACTTGTATATAATTAGGAAACTTACAGCAAGTTAAATAAATAAAAAAAATTCTTAATTTTAATGCATATATTTAATTAAAATTAATTAATTAAGCAGGGGTAATTTTTATTTTTTTATTTTAATTGCGATTTATTTTTAAATAAGTTAGTGAGGAGATTATCATCTTAGATTGATTTTATTTTTATTTTATTTTTATTTTATTTTTATCTTTGATATAAACAAAAGTATAAAAAAATAAAATTAATGTTTTTTAAGCTTAAAAAACATTCCGAATAAAATTTTTTCGCAAATTAGAAATTTTAATTCATATTCATGGCATTACATCCAAGGGAAAGGGAACAAAAACCAATATCAGATTTTATGGTTAAGAGGGAATTATAAACGAAATTAATATATATATATATATATAAAATCTACTTTATAATCTAACAAAAGAAAATTATTCCATTATTTAAAACTGAATGGAAAAGCCAGAAAAGGCAGTTTAGATGATCGTTAAGAAAATGAGGAAAAACGGAAAATGGAGAAAATGATACAGGTAATCAAATCACAAAGGCATCATTAAAAAAATAAATAGCGGGTTTAGAAGATTACAAACGTTCGTTGCATTATTAAAATAATAAAAATAAATATCTACTTTTAAGCCCTTGGATAATTTTAATAAAAGTAACTTGGAAAGGAGTTGAACGTACAGTAATTTATTTATATAACCCGCTTTGATGTCGAATTATACCGGTTATTAGCTTGAATGTTTATTAACTTAATTACAATCGGCTTTTAATATTAATTATATAAATTTATTTATATTAGTTAATTAGCATTACGTAATCGTAAATTTTATTTAAAAATAACCTTTATCGTGACTGCTATACAGTTAACCGATATAAATCATTTATAGAACTGAACACGTTAAAATATTCACTTTAACATAATTTATAAAAGTGGTAGAATCAACCATTTAAATGTAATGTGTCGTTAAATATTTCATGCGATTTTACATCATAATCAGTTGTTTTTCTTCGACATTGCACATTAGACTTACATAACTTAATTTATAACCATGGCTTTAGAGTTAGCCATAATTTTGCGATTTTACTATTAGGCATGATATAATAGGATATAATTTTCGGGTTATTTTATGAAGAATGCAAAACAAAGTTTGGCTTCAGTGGCACGGATTTATAAAATGAGTAGAGTGGAAGCTAACTGTGTACATCTAACGAGAAAATTAGGTTACGAACTTGTAAATCAGGACTTATGAATGGATTAATAATCCATGTACGTTGAATGACAAGTGCAAACAAACTTTAACTTGCTACAATTGGATATCACATATTAATGAAGTATATTAAGTTAACAATGTTTACATAACTAAACTACTTGCCACTCAAAAATTTGAAAAAATTCTTAAAATTTCTTGATGACATAATAAGTAAACTTTTACAGTTTAATTAAAAAATAAACTGTAATTAAAAATTTAAATAGCAAACAGAATCAAGCGATTCATTAGAAGATTATTCTATAATTTGCATTAAAAAAAATTTAATAATATTTGATGTCCTAAGCGTTGATATAAAAAATTGTTTACGTCGTTAACAATAGTCATTTTTTTTGTATAAAAAATTTTAAAATATCGAATATAGCGTACTTTTAAAAACTTCAAAAAATGCATTAAAGAAAAAGAAGTTTATAAATTATGAAGCCAATATTTAAGCGTGAAAAAATTAGATTTCATAATTTGGAAGTGATGAATGTTTATTGCCAAGAATTTTTATAGCTATTTTTTTTATTAAGTTTAAAAACTTCTTAATTAATAATGAATATATCAAATTTGAGAACATATAATCAAAAAAAAAAAAAAGGAATCTGGATTTTTAATGACGTAAAACAAATATTTCTATTAATTATTGAATGTCTTATTATTTATTTTTTTAGTCGTATAAAAAGCATTATAATTAATATTGTATAATTATTTTTTAATGTAATCGCATTTTTAAAATAGCTGTTGCTATCCAAGTGATTACAAAAATAGCAGAAACATTTTGTTTCCAATGGATAACTTTTAATTAATATTTATTTATTTATTTGAATGGGGAAACTTAATTTATATCCAAAAATAAAATTCAGTCAAATAAAATAAAATATTGTAATATTTATTCAATTAAAAAGAATGAATTATAATTTTAAATTGATAATTTATAATTTTTGTACCTAATTTTTGTATAATTACATTAATACAAAAATTTCATTAATTTTTTGCATTAATGTAAAATAAAAATAAATAAACAAATAAAAAATTAATAGGGGAGGGAAAAATAAATTTTTATTAATTTTGTTTATTTTTTATTAATTAATTTTATTTATTTTATATATATATATTTTTTTTATTAATTTTGTTGTAGAATATATGTAATAATTTATTCATTTAATGATAAAATTTTGATATAAAATTTAAAGTTTTTTTTTAATACATTTACGATCATAGATGCTTTTCTATCTTGATTATAATTTTTTAATTCTTCATTGAATAAAATATAAATTCAGCAATCAGAATCATAGTTTAAAACAAGATAGACGATTCTTGAAGTAGCAATACTACACGCGTGATACAGTTAATAATAGAAAGTGACCTATTTTCTTGACACGTTGTTCGATTAAATGCTATCACCCAGAAAAATTTATTAGCCTTAATAATTGCCTGTATAAAAGGGATATAAAGGGGATTAATTTCTCTTAGATGTGTATCCAAAATACATTTATCTGCTGTCAGCAATTTGCTTTGGATCTACTCGACATTATCACTTTTATTTTACTATTAATTTTGATTATTTTTCTCTCTCTGAGATAAAAGTATTTAATTCAGATTTTTAATTATAAAATTTAGTTATTTTTTTGTTATTTATACTAGATTTTTTTTTAAATTATATAAAGTAAAAGAAAATAATAATAATAATAATAAAGCAGAAATGAAGGGAAAAAAGAAAAAAGCTTACTGAATAATTTAGTTTAATTTTTGTGACAGCAAACAAGTATTTTAATATTTTGATGCAAAATTTTTTTTAAAAATAAAAAATAAAAAAAATCAAGAAAAATTCACTAATGAAAAAAGGAAAATAATATGTAAAATGAAAATGAAGTTTTGCAGGATATATGCAATTAATATTTAATTAAATAAATATAATAAAAAATTAAAACTGTTTTCCTTGTTTATATCATAATGCATTTCCTTATTAAATTAATATATTTATTTATAAAAATATATAAACAAAAACGTTTGAAACCATAAATTATTATTTTTTTAAATATAATAATATTTTTAAAAAATACCATTAAAAATTTAATTAAATCGATAATATTTTTATTATATAAAAATTAAATATTTGTTTGACGAATTATATAAAAATTTCTAAATCGGTAATGATTGAAAATTTACTTTAAAATATATATAAAATGTATCGATCGGTTCGACTAAATAAAATATTTATAACAACAATCCTCTACATGTTGCTATCGAAAGTTTAATTTTTAGTTACTTTTTATCGCCAGTTTTCTTTGGTATTAATGCAATAAATTACGGTCTGTTTGACAGCAAACTAAAATAAAAAGTTTAATAACTATTATTAAAAATTTTGCATAAAAAATATTGTTTAACTTGCAAATTTTTAAATTAAAACATTGGGCAGAATTACATTCGATTTTTGAATGGTAAAAAAATTTGATAAATAGATTAATAACGTTTAGAAAATTTATATTATCATCTATATAAGATAGTTAGCAGCAAGAAAATTTTCATAATAAATATTCTATAAATTGATATACTGTATATCTGAATAATAGATTCGATATAATGACTATTCTTTCGATTTGTCGATGATAATTTTTCTCTGGTTATTGTGAACTCAGCATTACATGCTTCTTTAGAAATGCTATTTTAGATATGTTTTATAATTTTCTATGTATGTATATATATATGTAAGGTGTATGTATATATATATATATATACCTTACATATAAGTTTATTTATATCAAATAGTCCACGCTTTCACTCACTTTTTTCTATGAATTTCTTATCCGCCATTCTGCAGAAGTGAACTATCTTTTTAAGTAAACACTTTAACCAATCAGTTGTGCTGTTTACTTAGATAGTGTACCGCAGTCTAAATGTTTATTCAGTAAAAGTAGTAAGTTCTTGTCACCTGCACGCCTAAATCAACGACAACTTCCTAGTAGTACATTCAGTAACAATATTCGCGTTCAAACATATCAATCAACTTTTACAACGCTTTAAAATTTTAACTGTTTTATGTAAAGAAATATTACTGTTTGGTACAGTCTGGATTTATTTATTTAAATTTTTAAAGCTTTGAAGGAAAGAAAAATCGCCTACTGTTTTCTTTGTTTGTCTATTGTCAGTTTGTCTCTTGGCAAAACGTTTGAAGGACGAATTATTAAAGGTCGAAATTTTCAGCGTATAATCTTTCAAGCAAGGTCTTCTACAGTACTAGATAATTTATTTATAAACCTTAAAATATATAAAATGTTTTGTAATTCCTACTGTTACCTTCAAAATTGTCGATTAAATAAATATTTTTTTTTTTGTTATTTTTTGGAACTGTTTATTATTTCAGATCTTAATATTAAAAACAAGTTTTGAAAATTATCTAAACAAGCAAACTGACCTTAAAAGCTTGGCATTAAGTAGCAGGCTAGTAAAGGAGTAAGAGAACTAGAAAAATTTAGCCAAATTACTGTATAAATAGCCATAATTTATGGAATTTTTCGATAATTTCCCTATATGAAAATGGACTCATATCCGAAAGTTATAAAAAAAGTTTTTAAAATTACTTTTCCCCCTCTTCTTTTTTTTTTTTATTGATTCTTTGAATCAGTTTTGTAAGAAATTTAAACTTAAAAAAGTTAGTGGAAAAATATTTGTTTTTTTTATAAATCAGTTTACTCCTCTTTAATCAAAAAAACACTGAAGTTACTTCAAACTGACAATAAAATACCCTATTGAAAAACAATTTATTGAATTTCTACTATAAATATTTTTTTGTTATCGAAGAGTTCTCAAAATAATATTTATTTTTCTATCTGTACAGAGAGAGATACAAACATTAAAATCGCCATTAAATATGTAATATAAATATTTTTGTGACTAAAATTAATACTGTTTGTACATAAAATATTTTGATAATTTCGTAAAATTTTAAAAGGATTTAAAAAAAAAAATATCGTGAAATTAATAATTTTAATCACGTTTTCGTTTTCAGATTTAGAGATAAATATAAATTTAATATTAGTAATTATTTCTGAAAATTGTTACAAATGATTGCGAATAAAGTCATCATTTCTTCTTGGAATTTATTTGGTTAATTAATTTTCCCCATGACTTATTCAAGAGCATGGTTTCAATACAGCGTTAACTGAATTTTAAAATATAATATTAACTTTAAATAAATAATAAAAAAAAAAAAAACACGTCACTGAATTTTACAATTTAATAAAATTCTCAAGATTTTTAATAAAATTTTTTTATATTTTTATTTTATAATGCGGCTATTTTTCCACGAAAAAAATGTTGAAACGAAAGTGGTCCATTTTTATTTACACATTGAAACAGCAAATAAATCTTATATTATATTTTATAAGTTGTAAAAAAATTTTTTTTTTAAATTTTATCGAGTATTAAATAATAAAGAAAATAATATAAAATATCATCAATCGTATATAAAAAAATTTAAAAAATGAGAATCGTGAGCAAGAAATTTAAGCATTAAGTCAATAATAACAACCTGATTTTCTAGTTATCGTTGCACTGCGGCGTTAATTTTCTAAGAAAATAAATAGACGAGTCACTTTCAAAAACACATTTTATTGTTATTTTACTTTGAATATACGTAATTTTACTTACGATAAGAATTTTCTCCTAAATTAATTTCACAAATCCGAGATGTGGGTCTTTATTAATAAAAAAAAAAAATTTCTCCTATGTCAACACTCTTTCTTGGAAAAGACTTATTAGTTACAGAATGCATTCAGCATCTAGTAATACTGCATGTTTCGCAAGTTGACCTCAAGTTGACCCAAGATGCGGGAAAGTTCTAATAAATATTTCAGAAAATCCCAAGTTGTCTTGAAAGATTTTAAGGCAAGCAACTCTTGGGATTTCATTAAAGAACAAACAAACCAATCCGAAATTTCCCAATTAATATTCATGTTTTTCATTATCTATTCACGCTGAGTTGGTATCGATTTTACTCAATTAATAATCAATTTTCATTCGATTAAATTGACATTTTAAAAATGTTGTTATTATTATAGTCAAATATGATTATTTATTGATATTGAAAAGAAAAAAATAATATTCCAATCCTTTATTTAATTATAGTAATAAAAACTGGAAAATTTTTATGTAATTAAAAATATTTTTTTCCGGGATAATTTCTTATATATCATAAATGTTTTTTTTGTCATCGATACGTGATAATTATGCTAATGTTTCATTATATAATTTAACTGGAAACATAATTTCTGTTAACCTAGAAATAAACCGGAATCAACAAAACTAGTTATATACAATAGAAGGTCGTCGTATGTGAATATTTCTGTCTATGTTAACATAAAATATATATATATATGTATATATATATCACGTCAGGTGTTTATCATTATGTTACATAAGCTTAATTATTATTAAATACAAATTAAAATAATTTTTATCGGTTAAATTTCGTGGTAAAAGGAGATGCTATCATTTTGGCAGCTTCTTACAAGTTGTGAAAAATTATTTAATGCGTTGAAATTTGTCATTTACAGAATATTTTTTTTTACATTTGAATTGCAACAATAGAGGATTATGAAAATTAAAACTTTGTTTTCATTATAAACGTGATATAACCAAGGCAAGAAACGTTTTTCAACAGTAAATTTTGATATGCGTTACTCGTATTAGGAAAAGCAAACTTAAAAACAATTCTTTAGTTGGAGCGAAGCCATAAATATAGATTAATTTAAGTAAAATTAACGATTAAATTATGCAATTATCTCGATTTGAGAATTAAAGATCATTTCCAGTTTATCGAGTTGATGTTTGATGTTATAAAAATTTGATTATTGTAAGCAGAGGAAGATTTAGATGCAGTTTCGATTTCTCTTAATAATAAGAAGAAAAGATGGAAATTATATATTCGAAGATAAATCTGGATATATATTATAGAATTTACGCAATCTTCTATTCTGGTTTTCCTTAAAGGCAAAAAGAATTATCCAACATCACACGATCTCTTCAAGGTCGGATATTATGTTTATAAAGTTAGATAGATATTAAAACATGTTTTATTTATATAATTCTGTAGATTTGAAATATAAAAATCTGATTTAGTGAAATATTTATTTAACGTAATCAAATATCCGATCAAAAATTCTCTACGAAGGAATCAATTTATGGAGAATATTGAAAACGAACATAAAATGTCAGGGAGTCAAAAGTTCAAGTATGATTTTCTAGTTTTAAAGGGATTTTTTTTTTTCTTATTTTAATGAAAGATCGTTCGTGTTTCTCGATAGGAGACAACAATGAAAGGAAGTCATTCAGGGAAAGTTTATAATTTAATTCTTAAAGCATAAATAACTCGGTCAACAACAAAAATATTGCGAAACTCGACCTTCGCAAACAGGTTTCTTTTTAATGTTTATAAATTTAAAATAATAATTGATGAGTTATTGATTTCATAAGAGGTAGGATTAATTTGAAATCTTACAAAACGGAGATAACATTGCCAATTAAAATATATTCAATTAAAGGAAATCATTTTCGGTCATAACCTTTGAAGTAATTTTTTTAATCATATTGTAAATGATGTTTTGGTTATAATAAAAAAGAGAAGTTTGATTTTAATTAAATATTTTTAATAATTAACTTGTTTAAAATTATGAACATAAATGTAATTTATCGAATATTTATAACAGAATTTTTTATGTTCATAATTTAATAATTTATACAATAAAATAAAGCCAAAGTGAATTAAAACTTTAAAATTATAACTCAAAATACAATAAGTTGATTGTGTTGTCTGAAAATACATAAAGAATGCTTGATAATTCGTTGAATAATTTATTATTATTGGAATTATGTAAAAAATCGAATGTTTGCATCTCTGTTCTGTATACATTATCATATCATTTAATCTAGCAAGATTTAACTTTGTATAATGATTTATGGATAGCATGGATACCTTGGAACAAGATCGCCCGGAGAATGAAGGCATTTTGATGTTGCAACAAAAAATATTGTATAATATTTTTGTGATGAATCGAAATGCCCCAAGTATGGTCAAATTTTTATGGCCCCAACTATGGTATAGTATGGTCAATATTGGCTAAGCGCTCCATCAGTATGACCAATATTGGAGTATTTAGTCAATATTATGGATATTATATTATACGATATTACATCAAAATATGCTTAATTTTTCAGAATACGTGTTTAATCTTTTAGATTCGAATTTGGGATAAAGCCACACGATGATGCCATAAGAAGAGATCATTGTAACATAAGAGTAACCGATACGCAAAAAAATCATCGATGTATGACGCATAAATGGATGGCGTTATACAGTAACATCGATGTATGATGTAACAATCAGTGATTTAACGATGATGTCATAATCTCGGGAAAAATTTCGATCAACACCGGGGGTACAATTATAAAAATCCATATTTTTAGTACCTGTATAATAAAAAAAAATGTGATGAAAGTTTCCTTCTCTGCCAAATTTTTGAATTTATATTTTAATATCTTAATAATATCAATTAATCTGATATTTATTAAATATGAAAATGTATTTTTAAACAATTAGGAATAAATTTTTTTTCTTTTTCTCAGCAACATTGATAGACTCAACAAATTTTCTTTCCTTCTTTGTATAAATAACAATTGAAAATTTTTGTTAAATCATTTTTATGTTCAAATAATTCATATATTAGAAATATATAAATATTTTCAATAAAATATCGAAAGATATAAACGTGAAAATAAAGACCAAACGAATTAAATTCAATTAAAATTAATATATTTTAATTTGTAAAAACGAGAGACTAAAATAAATAATTTTTTTTTAAAATCATAACTGAAACATTTCAATAAAATGCATTAATAATAATTATTAATGACTTTAAGAATTTCCTATTGGCAGAAAGCACAATGAAAGCAATAAGATAAAAAAAAAAAATAATAATAAATAAAAAATAGATTACAGAATAAAAAATTACTTAAATTTTTCTTATTTGTTTTATTATAAATTAAATTAATTTAAAAAGTTGCTTATTTTGTAGCCTGAAGTTGTTAAATAAGTTATTGCCGGAAACATTAGTGAAAATTAGCATTGGAGTTTGAGTGATGTTGATTTACTTTGATGACAAGATTAGTTAGAAAGTGCATTCTGTAAATTAATAATAAATATCAAATGAAACTGAATTACAAAATAAATTACTTCTAGCGAGAGAATAAAGTAATTTAAGAAAATCCCACTTGAGGAGAAGTTTAAGAAAAGATTCGTGAAAGATTTGACTTACATTGGAAGTAAATGATGAAAAATACTTTCTGCCAAGATTGATTGATAAAATTTGGAAGAATGTTATAAACTGATAACATTTTTAGTGAATACAAATAAAAGTTCCACTCTATCGAATTTTCTCATTCTATGCATTTTAAATTTACAGTTTTTTTTTAGAAAAATATCAAACTAGAGATGTTTATAAATGATATAAAAATTATTATTTTTACTGATACTTGTATGATTAAAGATCGCATTTTAAATTAGATGGTAGACAAGATAACACTGACGAAACTTTATACATGATTTTAGAAGTGCAAGTAATACAATTTGCATAAAATAGCATAATTGTTCCATTGATGGAATATTTAAATAAACCAAAATTATTATCGCTGTGTGCTATTAAAAGATTATTCTGAAGGAGATCTATTATGAAAACCTAAAGATTATTTTTAGAAGTGCAAAATCGTGTAAATAAATAATGACTTCATAATCCGGAATTAATTCTTAAAAGTGAAACTTTATATTGAGAAATTTCTGTAATAAATTTGTAATGGAAATTGAATTAAGGACAGTTTTCAGATCTAAAACTGTCAACTGTCTTAATAGTACCATCTAAAACAGTCGAATAAAAAGTTCTTTCAGAACTTTTTATTCGACTGTTTTAGATGGTACTATTAAGAGCAAATAAAGCATTAAAAGCACCGTATCTTTACAAGCTAGAAAACATGTTTAAGTTCATTTATATGAAGT
>WUQG02413576.1:0-41486 GCA_011317285.2 Androctonus mauritanicus | reverse complement strand
CGATCCGTGAATTATTTTGGGGTAGAGAGTCCAGACATAAGAGGTAGTAATGGACAAAGAAGTTTGCGCAGTATCCACCCCCAACTGTCCGATTTAGAGGAGTCAGTGACCGTACAGATTCCTTTTGGACGTTGTTTCTTCTGAGATTAGTCCATCCTTTACTCTATATTTTGTTTCCTTGTATCCAACAATCTAACTTAACATCTGATGAGCAGACAGGAAAATTTTCCGGTTTCAAATGCTATTATTTCTAAAACAAAAACAATGCATTAATTTTTATATTATTAAAAGGCTGATAAAATATATAGGTCTATCAAATATAATGGTTTTTTCTTCTTTGATATCATTTTTATAAACCTACACGCAAAATAATATATAAATCTATTTTCTTTGAGAATAACGTTTAGGATATCTTTTCAACCGACTCAAAAGATTGCGAAATCTTCATAATTAGTTAATATAAATTCTTATTACAGTTAAGAACACGTATAATATTTGATCTTATTTTTGAAAATTCTGATTGTTAAAAAAAAGGAAATTAAATTGCCTGATAGATATAAAGATAAAAATTTTTAAAAATTAAAATTTTAAAGGTCATACATAATCGCACTCTCTTTTGTTTCCCAGAGGGAAAAAATGCTGAAGTTTGTTTCTAGATAATTTTTGTTAACCTCTTAACAATAGTTCATTAGCTTTCTTCCTTCACTTTTCCTGTTTTAGTTTTTTTTTTTTCGTTTTCTTCTATAGGTAGTTATTTAATAAACAAAATATTCGTTTAGTATTTAATCCGTAGGACTCATAATAAACGTGTGATACAGTACATACTTCAATTTTTTTTTTTTTTTTTAAATGAGAATTTTATCAAATGAAATTAAAAAAAAGAAAAAGTTTTATGGAATTTAATTACGAATAAACTGGATAACAAAATTATATCGAAATAAATTAATTAGCATAGTAATGATAATATTTGCTTCCTGCCAGTAGTTTAAAAAGCCAATATTTGAGGAAGGAATTACTCTTTCTAAGAAAAACTAATTTTTCCTATTAAACTTCGAGAGGAGTTATGAGTCAAGCTAGGTAAACGTTTATCTTTAGTCCAATCAACAGTGCAGTTGGTCCACCCACACAATAGATGAAAGAAACGCCCACACTTAATACTCTGATCTTTATAAAAGGACATTACTGATGCTTTATATCCCATGTTTTACGAACTTTAAGGCATTTAAGAGATTTTTTACACCTTATCAACTCTGAAGCGTGATTTTTGTTTCTCCGTGACGTCATAAGAATGCGTAGGCAGTCTTCAAATGACAAAAGAGATAAGACATTTCAGGAAAGACAGACAAGTCTTTTACCTTTCGCTGTGAAGAAGAGAGACGTGCTGGCATTTCCATTAAAAATATGTTTAAACGTCCTAAAACATTTTAACTTTTAAATTATACGCCAGACACACTTGATATATCGGTTTCTTTTTCTTTTTCCCCTTTCTTTCTTTACACTGGATAAAATCCAAAAACTCAAAAAATATATTATAGACTAGAACTTAAGATTTACCATTTATCAGAACTTTTTATTTATTATAGATTTTAAACAATCTGAAGAATTATGCATATTTGTATGTTTTCTATCGTAGATGACTCAATTCTAACTATACACCTCGACTTCCGCAAATTTCGTCATTTTCAAAATATCACGACAGGTACTCATCCTTCTTAAACGGCATAGCATTAAAGTTAGATAACACTTTATCAACCAGTATTGTACAGAATGAGATTTCGTTTTAATTTGTAACATCTAAAATTAAAGAACCGGTTTATAAAGTAATGTAATGAATCGTGGATAATTTCAAATTACAATTCTTACCTCAGCAACTAATTTATTATATTTGCTTCTGCTTTTTATAATATTATTAATATATGATTAAATATAATTAATGTAAGTTTCGTGGAAGAATGGAATGTATGTATCTTCAAGAGCAATTATTTTTGAAGTCATTTAAGTTTGTTGAATTTACATATATATGGTAACAACTATCATTTTTGTAAAGTAGATTGAAGGAATAAATTCTCTGATGTTTTTTTTATTTTATTTTTTCAGAGAATAACAGTTGCCACGGGCCATTTTATAGAATCATATTATCATCATCGATGCATGAATACCACAAGATCTCTTTTATGGATGCATTTCAAATTTTTCTTCCAAAATGATTTCGAAATCATTCAGTCGATCAAGATGAAAAAGAAAGGATCAAAAAAAAGTGCTGAATGGAAACATAGGGCATTCACCCTTCATCTCCTTAAAAGACTCTTCGTTCGGGGTGGGGTCGACGCTTGCCTTGCATATTAATCAAATCTCTATTAGTTTGGCGTATCTTCATTGGGGATTAAAGACGCATCTTAATGTCCTATGCAAAATATTTTTTACCTGAATTTATTAAACTTTACGCATCATCTCTCTTAATCGAGAAAACGCTTCGCATGAAAATGATGCGCTAAAATTTGTAAGTGAGAAATTTGCATCAAATAATTTATCGAAATTAGTCAATAAATAACTATAAAAAATTTGTAGTTCAATTTTGGGCATCCTAAAATGCATTCGTTCAGAGACTGAATACAATAGATATCATCATTGTTCATCACAAAAAGCAGTTTGCAGTTTTTCTTTGTAGTTTTTTTTTTTTTGGTCCATGTTAGGCAGATTACTTCTAAGAATCTATGGATATCAGATATCTAATAGCCCATAGTAACGGCTGCGAATCACTATAATAAGACGTAGGTTGACGCGTAATGTTGTCGCATGTTGTATAAATGACTGAACAATAGGATATCGAGCACTCTACGGAAGATGGAGTTGCACTACATTAACTATCGTTCATAAAAGTTCATACGCATAGAACATAAAGCTATTTTCAAGAACTCATTTGTTTCAACAAGATCTCTTTGTTATTTATAAATGCAGTACTTTATTCTATTTCAATTTCAGTTCGTTATGATTTAAGTACGACCTTTCGAGGTTACTCAAGGTGCTTTATAGATAAGACACCGCCTCCCATTATCTTATTTTTTTCAATGCACCCGTTCAGGTATGGAATTTCTGTACTGACCTCCAACGCAAGCCACTTATTACATTTCTTCAGGGTCACACTTTTCAAATCTGGAGTTGTTCCAGATATTAATTTCAAAATTGTTTTTACCATAATTAAGTATTTTTTTTAAAAAAAAATATCATAATTTAAAACATAAATTATTCTGATTAAAACTTTTAACAATTTCGACTCGACCAACAATATATTTCGAAACAATCGAAGCAAAATTGTTTGAAAGATTAACTTTTAGAATTTTACGACTTCAAAAATTATTAATCTTTTTATAACTTATATTTAATAACTACATTTTTTCCAAATATTATGTAATTCAGAACTAACTATATTTAAAACGGATGTTTAAAAAAATTAAAGTAATTTTAGTAACTTTAATTTTCAAAAGGAAAAAACAACAAAAAGTATTTGTTCAGTATAACCTTATTTTTATATTACGAATAACCTATTGTTTCTTTTTATATAATTTTATGGTAATTGTTATGATTAAATTCGTATTTTTTTTCAAAATTAAAATAATTAGTGTATATGAATTTATATTTATGCAAATTCCAACTTAACAAGACGGTAGTATTTATGCAATTCCTACTCTAAGCAATGCATCCAATCGATGCAAACACTTACGCATTATTAACCCATGGAAAATGTTATTTTACAATGGCTGTGTAAAATATTTTCTATAGGATAAAACGGAATTTTGTCCTGATTATATTTACTCTCTAAATTCTAAATTTATACAATTAAAATTAAGTTTTTTCGTTTTTTTACTCAGAAATAATAATATTTAATAAACAGATTTTAATTATGAAAATTTATAACTATACATAAACACAGTAATATGAAAACGTGATAAAAATTATAATAGGACCATCGATGGTATAATAAAATTAAACATTTCTGTCAAATCATTGTCTAAACAATCAAATTGAACAGATTAGTGTTTCCCAACAGGGGTGCCACCGCCCCCAAGAGGCGTTTTAGAAATTTGGAGGCGTTTGTTTGTCAGAAATTCTGTAAATATTCAGTGAAATATTTAAAATTTAGGTTCATTGCATCTATCACAATGCTTATTTCGGTCGAAAGAAACCGTAAAAATTTATGGGCAACCTATCAAATTTTCTATAAACATTATCTCCATTTTCACATATATTATTCGAAAATCATAAAAAAAAAAACACCATGTTAATGCACATGATAATTTACAATATTCTGATTGGGATTATTTTTATCCTTTTAAATTTAATTTTTTTTTATTTTATTTTAAATGCGCTTATTATAAATATGCAATTAATAACTTCTGTTCGTATCCTAGTTCGTTATCGAAAAGTAGTTGAATACAGGTTGTTTATAAATCACGTTTTTTTTTCTTTTGTTTTTTTTTTTAAATAAACTCGTTGAAAAAAATGTTTTCTTTGTTTAGATTTCTATTGTTTGTTCAGAAAAAAAATCAATTTTATTTTAAATAAGAATAGATCTATTGTTAAATTAGACTTCTGTATGGAACAATTATTGTCTAAATAAGTGAGATTTACATTAGATGATGTAATTGGCAATTCTATCGTTTATTTTAAAGAATTATTCTCTTTGTGTTATTCATCTTTAAAATATCACCATTTATAAATATATATGATGTTTTAAGAATTAATGATTCGAAGAAAAATGATTTTTAAATAAATTTCGTTATTTCCAAGAAATATAAAAAAAAATTATATCATGTTAACAAGATCTAATTTTTTTTTTCCTTTTTATTCCTTTGCAACAAGCCAGAAAAAAATCTTACAATATATGTATATATATTGTAAGAGTTTTTCTTTATATATATAATGAAAAATAAAAATTAAAAAAATTTCAATTCTCAGATATAATTTTGAATTTTTTTAAACTAATCACAATTAATTTAACAAGTGAATTTTTATATTTTACAATAATATCAGCCATGATTTTTTATTTAAAAAAATAAAAGCTTAACGATATTATGTTTTTTCCCACGAAACTTTCGATTTATTTTGAGAACACGAAATTTAATTGAAATATAAAAATTTGCTTTAAACACATCATGGCTTCAGTGAATCTGTTGGCATATTATAAGTTTAAGTTAAATGGAAGTAAAATAGAAAAGAATTCCAGATTAGACGATTTGAAAAAAGGTATGAATAATTTTTATGAATCATTAATGACCTTTACCATCTGACCCTCAAAAGTTATGTCATTTCGATAATATTATAGATGTACTGCCAAACTCTTGTCTAGATATTTAAAATAAGTCGTGGCATACATACGAAACTTCGAAAATATTATAAATTTGTCAAAATGTCTTTGGTGCATAGAATGAAAAATATTCCATAGTGTCGTACTCAGTTCTCTCCTTTGACCTTATAAGCTAAACGAGGGTTGAAGTGAGATATCTTTTGTGTTTCGCTGAAAAAAAAAAACATCTCTTTGTACGACATGATTCATACGAAACGAAAAGTTTAGTTTAATCATATCTTTAATAGAGAAAAACAATATGCACGGTAAGTAAAATTAATAATGATGCACTATAAAATCTACTAACTTATAAACTGTTCATTTATTTTTTAAGAATATTTAATAAATTTGGACTTCATGCATTTCGTAATATTTCCTCGTTCTCCCACTTTTAATTTTATTCTTGTCACGCTTTTTTAGAGAGGACTTGGAAACGATGATAACGGGTATTTTTTCCTAATAAGTCATGAAGTATATCCATTTTTAAAAACATGTCTGTAAACGAGTTTCTCTTTTTTTTAATGTCCGAAGATATAATTTATTAATTTGAAAAATTTAATAAGTGAATTTTAATATTTTATATCTCATTTTAAATAAATAAATTCTTTAAAAAATCGCATTTTAACCTTGGCAGCTTGTATGCATATATTTTGATTATCATCAATAGAACTAAATAAGTTACTAACAAGGACATTTGGTAAAACTACCTATACTTTATCGTTATCAATTTCTAAATAATTCAGAATGTAATTATTTGATATCAAATATTTATTAAATCAAAAATTTCAAGATTTTTTTCCTTTATTTTATATTTAACTTAGTCAAAAAGGTATCAATATAGTTCAATAACTTTAATCGAAAATAATTTATTTCGATTACTTTCTATTTTTATAATTTGCATAACTTAAAATCATAATTAAAATGAAGTCTGTCTATTATGTTGCGTGATAATGTAAAATGAACATAAAGATAAATAAGATTAATTTTGAAATTTAGTTAAAATCGATAAATCTTGAAGATCATTTCAGTATTTCTTCCTGATTTTTTTTTTTTTTTTTATTCTTAAATTTCCATATAGCAAAATGTTGTTACATATTTTGATACATATGTAAAATTTATAGGAAAGTTTTATACGTTTCTCTTCATAAAATTGGGGTAAATGCATATGAAATTTGTAAGCAAACAGTTAAAATTAGTAGCAAGGAAAACTTAATTACAGGACCAAATAGCATAGCACTATACAGGTACTCCTCACTTAACGACCTATCTGTTTAACGACTGCTCGAACTTACGTCCGAACATACAACTTTTTTTTTTTAACGGAAAATTTACCCATATGCGTTATGTTGATTATAATTTTTGTTGAGTGTCGTCTATCTTTTTCATAATTGTTATTTTCACTGATAACTAAAAATTAAAACCAAATTTTTAAGCTGAAATTTGTTTCCAATATTTTCTAAATGCATACGAATAAGTTACTCGCTTACCGACCAAGTCGTGAGAACGGAACTCGGTCGTTAAGTGAGAAGTACCTGTAATTTATTCAAATGAATGACACTTAATATATACATATTTACAAATGCTTAAAAAATTAATTGTAGAAATGTCTTAGTAATGATTAATTAGACTTTTATTAGTCAATAAAAATTAATCTATCATTCTGATTTGTGGTTAAAGATTTCAGGAATTATTACTATTTGCTTATTTTAGTTTGCATTAAATATCTTTGAATCATTCAAAAATTATCGTAAAATTTGTTATATTTTTGATTTAAAAATTTCTCTTTGAAATTGTTTTTTTTAAGTCTCAGGAAGCATATAAATGCATAAAAACCATAATACTGTAGTGTATCTTACACAAAGTATATACAGTACTTATTTAAAAGTAAGCATTTAAAAAACATTAACATAAACTTAACTTTGTAAAGTTGTAAGTTATAAAATTTACGACTTCTTTGAGGAAAATAAAAAAAAAAGTAGACATTCTTTCATAGGTAGCAGTCTGTATAGAATATAACTATATAATTAGTACATGCATATTGTTATTATTATTTTTTTTCTGCAATTACTTTGCAGATCATGTTTTTATCTCATTGAGAGTAAAATCTGAATAAATATTTTAATTTACATAATTTTTTTTATTTTTCATTATTCAAATATTTTGCATTTAATATGAAAAAATAAGGACAAATACCAACTATCGGAAAATTCAAAATGGCGATTATTTGAAGGACAAATGAAATGTTAATTTATATGGCAGTCGGAACTGACAATAAATTACATATCTGAAAATTTACTTTTTTCTTTATAGAAGTATTAAATTCATTTATTTTTTTCGTTATTAAAGAGAGTGATTGATAAAAACAAATCAGGACAAACGAAACAAAATTCGTGAAGCAAATTAAGAATGTAGATGAATTATAACAGCAAGTTACTGTACAGACAAAGAATACAAAAATCGAGAATTAACGAAAATAATACAATTAAAAATCCCAACTTTGTTAAAATATACTAAATTTTATAATTAAGATAATAATATATATAATTATGTTTAATTTTAATTATTACAGTACTTAAAATATATAAAGTAGTTTCTTACTTAAACTTATTTACTGCATTTAACATTTACATTTTTGACCTTATGTTTGTTTCTAATTAGGTTTTATGGTTCCTGCATGTTTTAAATTTTAGAAATCATGCGAAATTAAAGGTAAAATGCCAAAAAATAAAACGACGAATAAATATTTGTCAAATCGAAAAGTAAGAAAAAAAAAATCTATCCTGGAGTAAGTTAATTGCAAAACACTTAACATTCGAGCGATTATTAACTCGAAGTTAATAACCGCTAAAAATGCAGGCGTTAGTCCTACATAATGTATGCATTTGATTAATGGATATATAGGACTTACGCCTTCATTTTTGCATTGCATAGATATGAGAAATGTAGCAGTTCAGCTATGGATAAGATAAAATTCATTAAAACTTTTTTTTAGACTTAAAATGTATGCGATCTCCTAGATAGGTCCAATTAATTAAGTCGCTAAAGGAAAATGGTTAATATTACGCTCTGATGAACTTAGACAGGTTAGCTTATTCATTCTTCAGAACTAAACTACTGCATAGTGATGATTATTCCATTGCAAGAATATTCAGTCATAATGTGGGCAATATGAGAAATCTCAGAATAGAAATCGTAGAATCAATTCCCGATTAAAGTTCAGATTCCTTTATATTAACTAGGAGCACCCCCACCCAACTATCTTTCCTAAGGTCTCTTCAGGGGGTAAAAGCGGCTGGAACGTGGCACTGACCATGTTACCTCCTCCTAGAATAAAGTGGTCGAATCTTAGGGTGACTGTACACGCCCTGTTCTATATGCTGATCATGTTTGATATATGAGGCTTTTTATTTTTACAAAGTATAACTTTCAGCTGTTATCAGTTTATTAATTAAATGTGTCGTTTGTATTTTTCGGTTTTTTTTAATGTAATTTTAAGAAATAATGGAATTACGCCCGTTAAAATTTAATCATATTTATCTGCAATAAAAAAAAAAAAACAGAATTTGCAATCGATCGTAATTTTTGATATAAATGCAAAATGTGAAAAAATGCCAAAAATTCATTCAAGTACAAAGATTTTTTTATATTATTCTATAAGCTAAAATTTACATAATATTTTAAAATTAATTCATATTTATTTACTAGATTTTTAGTATAACTGCTATATGTTTTATGTAACTTAAAATTCAAACAAAATATTTCCATCTAGTAGATTGTAATAATATGAGAATGCAGAATTTTACTTGCAGTGCAAAGAAAAATTATATATTTTAATATTATTAAAATATTTTAAATTAATTTATCTTTAGCATTGTGATTTTTTTCAGGGACTTAAAAAATAATCTGCATACAGTCAGATAGAAAATATATCAATACAGATAGCTTTTGTCGTCATACAATTCTTTATTGTCTGTAAAATGCTAAGAAGATATTTTCCAAATCTATAGTTTCTCAGACGACGCGAAACAAACTACAGAACTAGACTATCTCATCTTCATTGTACCAACATCACTCTAAGATTAGTTTTTTGCTCTAACAACCTGTACCTCTTATTGGTTAGCCTCTAACTAGACGCGAGATCCGAGACTTGAGCAAACAAGACATTTTCTCCCCTTCACTGGAGGTTCCCACGGAAAACCAAAGTAGATCCCAGGATAGGAGGGGAGACTGTACTAACCTTTCAGAGATCCGGTCAGTTTTTTTTTTATGATAAATGTCTGAATGGATCTCTAACTCGGATAAAAGATACGAATAACAATAATTAGTTCGATTTTTCAACATTTATAACTTTTAAAATTCGAATTCTGTATTAATCTGATTCTGGCGTAATGAATTTGACAACTGCACACCCCCAATTGGAGTATGCACAACTTCGATCTAGACATAACTATCAAGGAAGTACACACCCAAGCTAAGGGTGGAGTAGTCACACCTACTAACTACAACTGATTGTGGAGGTACATAGCCCTAGGTATTGCAAATATATGCATAATAATAGCGTTTGTTCCATTTTGCCAACACTTTTGCAAATTGCTAATATATATAGGGGCTTAGTTATTATTGGTCCAAAATTTGTCTGGAGGCCAACTTTCGAGCCAATAATAATAATAGTAATAATAATAACAATGCACTGATGTTAATTAATGATTAATTTTTAAATAATAAAAATTATATGCAACAATAGAAAGGAAGAAAAATATGATAGGTTCGTTTAAAAATGATGAAATAAAAAAATAAAATCATACGGTTTTAATTATAAATTCGAAGTCTATATTTAATAAAATTATATCCTATATATTAAACGATAAATATGACATTTTAATTTTTATAAAAATCATTTTAGTATAAGTAAAAGCAGTGATTTAAATGAACTCTCTGATAAAAAGAGAAGTTTAATTTCTATCCAAAGAAATTTTATTTTTTAATTTTTAACAATTTTTATTATATCAGAATTATATTTATTCTATTTCTTTATTTTTTTTAATTGCATTTTTAATTTAAAAAATAAAAGAATAAAGGATTTATAATTTTTTTTTAATTATGAAAGGATATAAAGAATATCATGCAACATTTAAATAAATAACGAATGATATTTTAAAAATTTATTAAATATTCCTATATAAATAAGTATGCACTTTTCAGTTATCTATTAACTGTGCCGAAATTAATTTAAAAGATGGAAGAAATTATAATTAAAAGATGAGTTTGTATAGGGAAAGCTTACCTAGTCTAGAAGAATTCTTGTTTAATTTTTTTTTTTTTCAATTACAGTCAGCCGAATGAATTATGGAAGTCTGGAGTGAGAACTGACTTCAATTAAGCCAATTCAATTAATTAACTGCTTAATTGAATTCCCGGAGCACCTCAAGCAGAACGTGAAACAAAACATTCGACACAACGAACAATATTGTCTACCTGGATGAAACACCACGCAGCGGCCGTTTTCCAAACTAGAATGAATAGATGGCGTTCGTGGTTGAAGGTTCACTGCCTTATCACTGCATCTCTACTAGCAGATTTAAACTTTTCAGAACACAATGAGATTCATTGTTGAGGAAAAATGACTATTTTATCGATCAAAGAAGTACATATTTCTATTTTGCATACAATACATATATAAGTTATATAATTTTTTTTTAATTTTGCACTTTTCACGAAAAGTAAACATTTCTCAATATTCAGTTCACCAAGATTCGTCGTCTATTTTGATAACAGCGTGGTTAAATTTATCATTTTTTTTATTCGTCATCAATTTTAAAAAGTTTAATTAATATATTTATCATAAAAAAATTACGGAGTACTAAGCAGTTTCTTAAAAGTGAGCAGTTGGCGATGTGATAAGCATTTTTATAAGACCAATTTTTAATTGAAAAATAGATAATTTAGCATTTTCGCTGTCGCAGGTGATATGTCTAAACAAATCATATGATAGGGTTAATGTAAATAAACATCAAGCGCTATCATGGTTTATAAACACACTTCTTTTGACATTTGGTCGGGTGTTATTATCTAATGTTACCTAAGGTAACTGACCCATAACTCTACGCTACGGTAGCGTCCTTCTTCGGGTCGCCCTTTCCAGAAGCAAGGTCATTGGTGATACACTGTTATTGTTTTTCTCGAAATATAAAACCGTTTCTGTCTCTTCCTACCTTCTGTTTGGGTTTTGTCGTGTTGAAGAAAACCATTAGAAGTAAGATCATACCTTCCACTAGGTAGCACAAAAACAATTCATTTTTTTGTCTCTTATTATCAACGTATCCTTTTGATTAACAGAGATATCCATCGACTTTATCTGATATCGAAGCTGTTATAATTATCTCACGGTATGAAATATTATAAATAATCCAAACGAAGTCAGAAATATTGTTTCCTGTACCAATGTTTTTAATATTGCGTGTCCATTACGAACTATTGCCGAAATCCAAATTAGATTAAGGAATATTAAAAATCGCAATTGTGACTGTAGTAATCAAATGATAGGTTAGCATATACAGCCGATATATCACGCGATGGTTTATAGTTACACGCGATTATCTGTGATAGCTGAGACAAGTATATATCTTGGCATTACAGATTGTTTCATTTGTCTGTAGACCTAGTAAGTAATGCATTCGATTTCATTTTCCCGCTTAGCGATTTCTCAACAATCACTTACATTGAAAGTTTTAAAGATAAGAACACAGCGAGGGGGTCGACGTTAATTGGTCAGATTTCGACTGACAGCTGAGGCGTGGTAGCGAGGACATAACTAATGGCAACGGATGCTAATGGAAACCGTTCTCTCTCTGTTAATGCGTGAAGAGAAGATTTATCGACAATGACAGTAATGAATGTTTCTGTCTTGGTACCCACCTTCAGCCAAGCGAGTATTTATTAAACACGTAATATATAGGTACTTGTAGACTAGGTGCTTGAATAGAATGACTATAAAAAACACAGTACGTGGTTGAATGTACTCTGCTTTAGGCTTTGGTCGAATCTAGGTTTCACTATTGATAACTTTTGCAGATAGAAGTGCGGAGGTAATCATTTTTGCTCTGAGCTCTTGATAATACGCCTATGACGTCATAGCCTCCAGACACATCTTAGTGCCCTTTTTTTGCTTGTCTAGTGCAGGATGAAGATTGGATCCTGTCATATAAATTGCGCCGACATTTTTCTCGATTGGGTGCGCCGCCCAGGTGTGAGCGTTCTTAAACACTTTGGTGACGTCACAATAGTCGATTTTTAGGCGCTTGTCTTTCGAAAGACTATTAAAGATTTGCGTTAGATAATCTTAAAATTGCTTTCAATTTCGTTAAAATTAAGGTGATTCTAGATAACCGAGAATATTATCGAAAATTTTCGGTGCCAGTATGTTCTACATTGAATTTACAAAAAGAGATTAATATTTTTTCACAATAGCTTAAATAATAGACTTCTCATTTTCAATTCAGTACATAAAAAAGTTTTTTTTTGCTTAAATAAAGATTTCAACCTATCTATTATCGAAGCGAAAACGTGACTTCCTAAAAAGTGTGGTATGACTGTATCAATTTAAATAGGATATGCATCGTATAATGTATAGACCTATCAGAAAATTCAATGCAACAGCAAGAGAATGATAAATAAATCAAGTTTCCCTTCATAACCATTTTTCACCTTCAAAAAGTGACCCTGCGTAAATTGTCACAGCTCATGTGCGTGCAAGACCAAGGACAGGATTACAACAACATCGCGTGCTTTGCAAACTGTTTCTTACAAATTAATTCTTCTTGCAATAAACTACTATACGCTGCCTGATCACGAATCAACCTATGTTGACCTTTATCTTCGAAGATCATCGTTTAGGCCTTTAAAAATCTTTCCTGTTCTGTTTTTTCCTTCCCGAAGGATTAACAAAGAATAGTAAATACCGCTTTAAGCTTCGAGTGTTTCCATTTATTATGCGGCATGAACTATTGTTGTTCCGTATTCATATAATGGTTTCCTATTATTTTTTCCATAAAATATAAGCAATCTTCGTGCATTATTGATACATAATTATTCTAAGAATAATAGCCAATAGTACTACATTGTCTATATGATAAAATTATTTTATCAACATTGCATTTTGATTTTTTTTATATATCATGAATATTTCTGTGTTCCACCATGCGGTATAAAAATACAAAAATATTTCATTAAGATTTATAATGGTAAATTATTCCAATTTAATTATAAACATACAAAATTATAGCTTATTTATATAACTAATTATAGAACGCCATAATTATTTTTTTATATTAAAAGCTAAATTGCAAGAATGAATTAATTGTTCAGACAATTTCGTATGACAAGATGTAAATTGACAAATCATCTGAGAAATTAAAAAAAGTGAATCATCCTCTTACTTTCGTCTCAATGGTAAAGTGCGAATCATTCTGTTACTTTCATCTCAGGGTTATTATTAGTTCGTTATATTACTTTCACACACAACTCATTGGTGAATATATTTGATGACTTGTCGCATGGCAAACCGTCTGTAACAGAAAAATCTTTTTCTTAGTATAATCGGTTTTAGTTTTTAGTGGTTCTTCGATGATAGACAGAAAAATTGGAGGTGAAGGACATGACTATTCTATCAAACGAAAGACCGACAATGCATAGCGTACCCTGCTGTTAGGATTACAAGTTCGTGGTTGCTTACGGCAGCCGTCTTCAATTACAACGCGTAATTTCTGTAGCAACCTCCATCAATTACACTGACTCGTTTCAAAGACCATTCCGCATTTGTTAGACAATGTGTGTGGTTTCTATAACGATCATTATCATTATCACATCTACAGATTTCCTGGAAACTGTCATCGATATATACTGCAGTTTCACTCAAACATGTTATTTAGTTTACAAATAAGTTTTGTAGTAATTGTAGTCGTTACGTTAAAATATTTCTTTAGAAGGCATCTTCTACAATTATCGAGATATATCTTAATCAACTTATCATTAAAGAAAAAAACTCTTCTTAGTTAAGATTCTTCCTTTACAAACCATCAAATTAATTTCTAATGTTAAAATATTTCTCGGTATTTAAATATATTCCAGGAAAAAATAAATAAATAAATACAAAGACTCCAGGAAAGACATAGAAGGAGTAAAGGTTACGTGAATCTAGACTTAAACACAATTTAAAGTACCGGAAACAAAAACAGTTGTTGACTAACTTGTTGACTCACGGACTATTTATATACCTCGTTCGGGGAAATTCCCCGCTTAGAAAGCCACTGGCTCTACTATTAGCCGTCATTTTGTTTCATTATTTCTATTGCTCCAAGTACTCTGATCGTTCTGTATAAAGATTACTCAACCATTACTGATGGACTCTTTTTTTTTTCTTTATTTTCATGCTCTATATTTCTAATAAGAATTGCGTGAAGTCCATGAATATCAAATTATAAATCATAAATGATTTTTGTATGTTATGTGAAGCGCTTATAAAAAAAAAAAATATATAGGCCTATAGTCATAGATTTACTTCCTACAGTTATTGCTTTATATATAAATCGACGTGTAGTGAAATCAGGAAATTGTTTTATGATTTTTAGTTTCAAAGAATATTTTTTTTTTAATAATTTAGATTATTAGCTCAACTACTATTGTTATTTTCTTTTAGTAAATATATACAATACCATGTTCTGGAAAGAAAGCGAAAGATGGAAGAGGAAAAAAAAAAAAATAAGGAAAAATATAATTCATACGTTAAAAGTTTAAATATAGTATATTTATTCTGCAAAATATTTTCGACTACCGTATTTTAAAATCAATTTTTTCCCTAGCATTAAGCATATCAAAAGACAAAGAAGTTTATTCGAGCGTACACTACTTTCGATCACGTAGGCTATACGGTCCTTTATAATTTATTTTATATAAAAATTATTAAATCTAGGTCGAAAAACTCTAAATTAAGAAATATTACAGAATTATTATTTTTTCTATGCTTGAAAATTAAACATTCCATATTTAGATTTGTTGTAGATCGATATCACGAAGGGACACAAATATACATTATATTTGCTATAAGTATATAATTATATCGATTAGATTTAATGTTCGAATAATTTTTATAACAGAATAAAAACAAGAATATATATTAAAATCTTCTTAGCTTCTCATTATAGACTAATTTATCTTAATAATAATTAATCACAGATAAATATAAGCTAGACTATGTTATATTCACGTTATCATCATATTTCTTAAGTAGGCCTACAAATTACAGAATATTTTTAATACATATAAGAGTATAAAAATATATAAGATATAAAAAAAAATTACATATTAATAGACGTTGAGTATTTAGAGTAAATGATATGCTGATAATATAATTTAAATTTTAAAAATAATTAATATAAATTTAGCCCATTTGCTTGAATGTAAATTAGTTACAAAAGCAAACAAAATTTAAATATCTTATCGAATAAAGTGAATAGATTAATAACTTTTAATAAGAAAAACTTAACATTGTTGATTTAAGAAAAAAAAATGCTATTAATTTTAAACGTCATGTTTAACGTTAAATTTAAAAGCGTATGTTAATTAGAATTAAATATTAATAAATATATTTGGAAATTAGACTGTAATTACTTAAATAAGTCGATTGTGATGTGCATGGTGAGTTTTAACCTATATCAATCTAGATCGTACTCGAGATACGAAAGTATCTAACAGCTAAGGATTGTACAATAAGCGCCTTAAAAAAATCAGTTAATGAATCGATTGTTAGTCTATTCTGAGGATTAACTGCGGGAATACCAGTTTACAGCATTTTTTTACAAGCCTAGTAATTTATTATTTCCTTTTTATCTACGGGAACTTCTGAAAGAATCAGATCCGAACTTCATTAAGTGTACTTTGTTTAAATGAAAATTACAAGAATAAATAAATATAAAGGCACAATTTAAATTGCAAGAAACAAAACATGAGAAAATTTAGAAATAAAAGTTTTCCAAGTGCAAATATGCTAGCAATTTCTAATCTAAAGAAATTATATAGAGTGAACGTACAAGTTCTTGTGCATTAAGTATGGGGAACCTATCCTCTCTTTTATAAAAGTTTAAGAGATCATTTGCTGGGAAGCTCTCAGAATCCAATTCCAAGAAGAATGGATCCTGAGAGCTACATTATTATTATGCTTGGCAAAAATGCACTCGCCAAAAGTGAAAGTGAAATTTCCTAAATTTATTTCAAGTATTATTTTCATTCGTGCAAGAATAAATCGCAATTTTAATAGGGAGGCAAGACATCGGTTTACGTAATTTCTATAGTAAGCTGCTGAATCTAAAAATATTTTTCTAGTTTTCAGAAACTGTTTTCTTGGAATTAGCATTATTCCGACTTAATTTATATTATAAGAATGGGATGTAATACTTCGCACTTATAGGAAAATTAGAATTCATCCAGTATGAATAAAAAGCTATTAAAAATATTAAAAAATCGGCGATGCATAAAATGACATCTTTTATATTCTGTGGATTAATCGGTAGTTACTTGTTTTTCAGCTTGTTACAGCTAAATTTCGTAAGGTGAATAATCGTAACTAATTTAAATCGAAATTTATGAATAAAATTCTAATTCTAATATATAAGTTATATATATATACAAATTTCATATAATCATAAAAAGAACAGTAAAAAGTTCGATGAAGTTATGTTACCTTTTATGATATAAAAATAATCTTTATCTTATCAAAAAATTATTTTGATCAATTAGACTATGGTATTATTTATTATATCAGTTAAAAAAAAAATTGCAAATCTACAGATGGGAACATAAACTTTGCAGTTGATCAATACATAAAATTTCCCGATTCCATTATAAAAAGTTTGAATATCTCTGTAATTATCCTCTAAGAATAAGTTAATTATTCTTAGAGGATAATTACAGAGACTCTGTTTGATCTATCAACTTTTTTTGATAGTCATTAGAAAAAAATCGTTATTAAGAAGATATATTTATAATTTATTGTATTCTTTTTTAAAAATAAGAATCGTATACAATTTTTTATAAATTAGTTTACAGAAATAAATCAATACATAGCGTCTAATTTAATAATGATCACTTTCTACTTATTCTATATTTTGAAGTTCACTTATTGATAAAATTTTTATAGTCACGCTACTAAGATTTTCCAATGAAGAACGTGACATTTAGAAAATTTATATAAGAGTACTATAGCAAAAATTTGTTTTTGTTTCAATTTTATTTTGTAGAATAAATTAAAATTGATTTTCAGATATTAAGAATTTTTTTATTTCTATATAAATTAAAAATAAATAAATTTCTGATTGAGTTTTTAAATTAATTATTAATGTAATTTTGTTTGTCTGAGTTTCTTACATTTACAAAAAAGTTAGGGATTTATATTATTAATATGAAGTTTGTTAAATTAAAATTTACTTGCAATTTATCATATCGTGTAGTTTGTTTCTAAAATTATGGTGAATAAGGTAAAAAATGTACTAAGTTCACTGGATTTTCTGTATGAATAGAATATTCTAAGAAATAAAATTATTGAGATAAATACATTTTTATGCCGTAGCCTAAATGTTTTCAATAAATTTAGTATTTATAAATTTTTAATCTGTCTATAATACAAACTATAACAACGTTCATGAATTAATCGAATTTTAAGATTTTTTTGTTATTTTATTAAAAAAAATAATTTAAAAATGTATTAAAATTAATTTAAAGTATATAATAAACATGAAATTTTTTAATGATAAAAATTTTTAATCATGAATAATATCGTAGAAATTTATAAAATTAATTAAAGCGATCGCATGATTTCTTCTTATTTTTTTCTTTTTTTAGTATTTTAAATGTTTCATTTTATCATGAAACTGATCAAGATTATATTCTGTTTTTCGAGAGAATTTTTTTATAGATAAAGAAGCATATTTTTAGTAAAGAAATAAAAATTTTTACAATGGAAGTCTTCCATAGATGTTTATTCGTGTCTGCTAAACAATGACTAAATTTGAAGAATGCTCAACTATTTTTAAGTACATTTTTTCAAAATTATCTTAGTGAACAAAATGTTTTTAAAAAATTTGTTTTTCGTTTATTTGTTTAACATAATTATTTATAATTTTAGCATTATCAAAAGTCGAAAATTCTAAATATTTAACCTTAAAAGTAGAAATAATTTAAAAAATAAAATAATAGTAAATAAAATCTATCATATTTTAAAAGTGAGACGATAAAAATACATTCATTTTGGTTTAAGATAAATATCACGAATTAAAATACTGCATTTTTTCCTCCATTATAGGATAACTTTATTTATAAGAATGTATCCCATAGAGTGTTATGCAAATTTTGTTAAAAATAAAAATAAAAAAATTTTTTAACAACATGTGAGGCCCCATTTTTATATTCTTGATACGTGGGCAAGAGTACAGTTTCATCTGCATTCCGTTTTCATCGCCCACTAACCTCTATATCTTCCAGAGGATGATGGATGAGAGTCCTTGGGCTAAAAATTCCGAGGAATCTCTAATGACACTCGAACTCGCAAAACTTCGAACTGAAATATGTTAATATTTAATTTTCACTTTATTCTATCACCTTGATGAAATTTTAATACGAAATAAATTAAAATTTTCCCCCTTAGTAAAACATTGATTAAAAATAATAAACTGCAGATAACGAACATAATCGATAATTGATCGATTATTTTACTGAAGTGTCGAAGTGCAGTATTTCATTTGAAAAATCGTAAATTATTTAAAATAAAAATCGATTATAATGATTCAATCGAATTTTCTTTAACATAAAATGTAGAAGAATTAAACTCATGTACGCTTAATAAAATGCCATATGGAACTCGGGCATTTATAAATGATCTCGCAGCCATTGTTTATTGAATTAAAGCGGATCTACGACGTCTTGACATAAGTTTATAAATGGTTCTTTAACAATTATTGATTATTAATCAGGAATGTCGTATCGACATGCAAGAATTTCCTATTTGAGTTATAGTCAGGTGTACGAATGTAGCTCATAAATTAATAATTTTTTTTTTTTTCTGTATCTATAAGGAAAAATTATAATGTGCAAATATAACTTTAAAGAACTGATTTTATTAATTTCTAAAATTAGATATGTTTTTTTTAATTAATTAATAAATAAAAAGTTCGATTTGCAATAACTTTTTTTTTTGTAAAGTGATCTGCGTGTCTATAAAAAAAAAAGACGACATGGTCAAATAGTTAATCAGGTGAATTGGCGATATCTTAAGAAAAATTAAAAAGTTCAAAAAGATATAAGATTACTATAGATATAAACGGACTGGCTATATAGTCTACGTGAGCTGAATGTTTCATAGAAACATATAAAATAACAAACAAAAGTCACAATAGGTATACAGTTGATTTGATTTTCATTCTAGGAACAATAAAATAAGACGCTTTTTTCGGATTTGATTCTTAAAAAAAAAAAAAAAAAAGAAAAAATTTGCTGGAATTTAAACCTTTCTACATTTGTTGCGAAATGTCAATTTAAATTCTTTCATGCCTTTTGAATTTTATGGTTGTAAAAATAATTTTTTTGTTTTTTTTAAATTTGAGGTTACAAATATTAGGTTTTCTTTGTTTAGAAACTTGTTTTGTGCGGTGTTCAGTTAAAACGTATTGAACATTATGGCTAAGATCAAGTTATGTATTATTTATTATTCTGCAGCATTTTAAGATTGTTTAAAGATATAGAAAGAAAAGTGATCACTATTACCCGTATAAAGTTTAAAAATCTAATATAGTTTTCTTTAAAAAAATAAATAAATTCTATATTAATTAAAATTGATTATCTTATAAAATCTAAATTAACAATGCTTAATCAATTTTTGATGTTAATATATGAAAAATAATCTGTTGGAACTTTAACCACAATAATTTAGTTCATTATAACTAAATGGACGTAATTAACAATCTGAATTATAGATATATATATATATTTTTAATTATAATTAACCGGAAATACTATAATTATTTATTCCATAACGCGTATGTTTAATTTAATTGTTTGGCATTTATAAATTTAATAAGATCTAGATTAGAAAACCATTTTAAATCGAGCCATTTTACACTCCAATAAATAATTTTTGTTTTTTGTTTTTCTTTTTTTAATTAAAAAACTTTTGAACAGAAACAAAACTTGCGTTAGATGTTTATAATCAATCAGATATACCTATAAATAACGAGCTAAAGGAAAATGATGGCAAAGCCACGCCCGTTTCAGCAACAGAGAAAAATCTACTAAAAGAAAAAAAAAGAAAAAAAAAACGATTTTATGGATAAAATTACTGCTAGACATTGAGATAGCGAAATGAAAACGAAATCCATTTTCAGTAAAGATTAACCTCGAGGTATTAAACTAGGGTCAATGACCATGTAGTAGCTATTGATGAAAGAGTATCGTTGACAGAAGTATCGTTCCGATTGTAACGATTGCTAATTATATAATTCTTTGTTTAGAACTGTAATTTTTATATTTATTTATAAGATATATATTTATATATATATATATAGGAATATATAATGAACTGCGACACTGTTTTATTTTTATATATTCTATTTTTTTTTTTTTTTTTAATTTAATAATAATTATTATCGATGCAAACTGACTATTTAACTTTTTCACAACTCTTACAGATTTACGAGATTATAAATTTTCCCTTTCTATTTTTTCGATGTTATTTTATTAGTTTTCGAGCAAATATAGATCTATTTATATTAGTTGAATTATAAAATTATTTTAGCTATAAAATTAGAGATTATAAAGATGATAAAAAAAATTTACCATAAAAAAAATAAAACGAGAATTTAAAACACTAAAAAACTTCTGTGTAAGTCTACTTAACATTTGTAAAGAACAGCGATGGCAAACATTCTTCGGAGTGAAATTAAGTTAAACATCATCATCTGAAAAATAATGTTTTTATCGCGGAAAGAAACAATGGCTATACAATATTTAACTTTCTAATGTTTTATTTGGATCCCCGGAAAATCTTGGTAATGATGTGCTAAGATTACTTAATGTTGGGTTTGCATTTTAAAAATGTCTGTTCTAAGCAAACTTTACAAAGTTTGACTGTAATTTTGCGATCAAATGATGTCTATATGATTCGTTTTGTGACGGCCGTGAAGGTGTAAGTAGTCATTGCGATTGGACGCTTCTTCAATTGCCCTACCCATTTGCCTTAGATAAAAATCTATGTCTGTTTAATGATATGTGATAAAATGACGGTCTTTGTCAAGAGACTGGTGAACTTATTCTAAACAAAAAGATTTAAATCGTTTGAACTAAATGATCCCAACAAGATTCTACCAAATTGAATAATCCTAAACATTTTTTTTTTGTTTTTTTCGTGGAAGAAATTTTTGGATGATTAAATTTTGTTATTTGTTGGAAAGCATGCCTATCATAATGAGGTTACTTAATTTTTATTTATTTGGTTTCTCTTCGTTTTATGACTATTTGAGTTTTAATTTTTGATTCTGTTCATTCAACTCGAACTATTGAATCTTGACAAAGGATTAAGTGGTTCAAGTTGAATATACATTATAAGCCTATTTATAGCCCATAGGCTTTTAACATCCGCTATATCTTAGGCTTGTAATGCTTGAAGGAACATAATTTCATTCAATCTATTCATTCTTTAGAAATTGTCCTTTCGTTAAACTCTTCATTGTTCATCAGTCTAAAGCTCTGGTATGTTCAATTGCTGTTTTTGGAAGTTGACAACGTAGTAAATAGGTCAGTTACGACTTACAAATCCGAAAATATCGATTTGTAATAGAGGTATCTAGATTAAAATCTTCAGAAAAAAAATCATGAATTATAAATGACAATTAAGAATATTATTAGTTAAAAATTTCTTTTTAAAAGAATATTTAAAAAAGATCCCCTTCTAAAATTTATTCATTTCTGAATGCTATTAATATAATTTTAATTTTGTCATTATAGTTTCTTTTTTTTTCATATTAATGATTCAATGGCGTGTGAATAAATCCGTTTAGTCTATGCACAGGTTGATCATTATTTCGATCTACTATTGCATTTTCCAAATTACCATATTTTTCTAGATTAATATCAAATTTTCATACTTAAATCAGCATAATTTATCTATTTTTTGATTTAATAGGTTATAATTCATTTTAATCTCATTCGTGTTTGATGTTATCATAGAATTTGCATACTTATAACTGTTAAAAGATGAATAACACAAGTTAAAAACTTACGCAACGATTTTTTTACATTCAAAATCAGTCTGCAAAATGCTAATTTTTCACCCTTACAGTTTAACTATTGTATTCTTAACTCACTATATTATCATCGATAAACATTTTTATGAATTATTAATAAAAACCAATCGTGAACACTATATTTATATTGTTCACGATTGGTTTTTATACTGAAATTTTCAGATTTTCCTTTCGGTATTTTTATATCGAAAGGAAAATTCAGATTTTTTCCTTTCAATATAAATTTTTAAGAAATGAATGATGTTTTTCCATTCAACCAATGCCCACATTCCATAAAATCATACTCATTTTTACTTTGTCATTAGAACAATAAGACATTATCATAATTGCAAAAAAAAAAGAGATGTGGTATTGCATTGTCGCCAAAGTGTACCATTGTATAGTCACGATGAAAATTAAGTCTCTATTCGTCATATTTCGCAAATTTTTCAGATATATAAATATAAATTTTGTCCTTATTTCGCATTATCATTGCTAAAACATGTTATAAAGTGTATATATATGATGTGTTGATCCAACCAGTTTTAGGAATCTACAATGCTCCTATTCCACTAGACAGATATAATGAGATCAGAAACCTTGGGAGTTACTCTGACCTAGTTTTCTGTTTGTTTGCTCCTTTTTTTGAAACTTTTTTTATGACGATTATATACAATATTTTAATTAGCCTTACGCCCATAAGGATTAATATCTGATACGGTGTCGGTTGAATTTATCATATATAGCATGAATGAATAGTTATAATTAAATCCCGTGTTTTCGCTATTAATAGAGCCTATGTAATATTTGGATCGCCACCATACCGATAGATGTTATCGAAAACTGTTGATTTGAAACTATGATAAAATTAAAAGAAAGATTGTTGATTCTAATAGCTTATTTACTGATCTGTATTGAAATAAAAACAAGAAAAACCAGGCTTATTTGAAGTGAGTCAATCGAAAAAAGAAAGTTGTGGAAAGTATTTATTTTTGACAATGTTATTCAAGAGACATGTTGGCCGCATGATCAGTGAATTGGAAACATCCATGAAGCAAAACTCGATGCGGACATTCACCTGTTATCTAAGATAGTGTATCTGATGATTCAAGATTTTAATAACAACTACCAAAATATTTAGTTGAATCTGATATCAAAATGCATACTAATAACACTACAAAATCGTATCTATACCTATTAATATTCTCAAATGCATTTTCCATCTGCAATTCTCCTTTTCCATGATTTAAATTAATTCATATTTTCTCGTTAACATTTTAATGAATTTAAAATTGTTATTATTATTGTTTTTTTTCGATTTTAGAGAAAGTAATTGCATCGATCTTTATAAAAATTTATACAGATGAAAGCCCAAAAAGATGTAACCTTAATTTGAATCATAAAAGATGTTTTTACAATAAAGACGTCATTAATAAGCTGACTTAAATTAAAAACAGGGAATATTATTTATTATCTTTAGATAATTATTTTTATAATAGTTATATCAGACAACAGGAAAAAGTTAGAAAATAAATCACGCAGTACACATGGACTTGGGGCTAAATAATAAGATGTTCAACTGCATCTTAATAAGATGTTCCTCTTATTTAATTGAAATAAGTCAGTTATTCGTTGTGAATAAGAATTGCATTTCAGAAAACAATTTTTGCATTATGTTTGTTTCTATACAATAACATTCCATTAAAAAAAAATAAATAAAAAATATTGGTAAAATGTATGAATATAATATTATTTTTTTAATTTAAAAAAAATTATTTTTAATATTAAAAAAAAGGAAAATTTGTTATTTTATTAGCAGTGGCTTAGCGGAATATCATGGAATTTAGAACTCCTGACAGAAACAATAAATTTAATCTAGGATTATAAATTTCGACAATAGAAATCCCTTGGGGCTCAGAATTCTTGTCTCATAGTCACTGTTTTGTTTACAATAATAAATAATAACCGTAAACAAACAATAAAAACGAATTGTGAATACATAATAGAAACTAGTCGTTTCGGCTCAAATAATCAAATAGTCGACTAAATTTAGATTTAATTATCGAAAATAATTCGTTTAAATTTACATTCATAAAAAATTTTTGACACTATTTATCCATAAAAACGATTTCTTGCAGTCGTGTATAAACTGTACAAAATATATGCTATTGATTCCAAAATCGGATTATAATAGGATTAAAACTACTTTTATAATTGCGAAACAATCCTTCCAATCTACTGTTGCTCATAATCTATTTTTACAAAAGAAACAATAGGTGATAATCTGCATAAACGTACAATTGCCCAGCCCATTTCCATTACACGTTTCACCAAAATAGACCCCGCCCATCAGAAACCGCGGGAGTTACCAATCAGATGTCACAGCAACGCCCACACAACAGACACGTGCTCCTTTCAGTCTCCATCTTTCTTCGGCCGCATCTTTTTTTTTTTTTTTTTTCCTAACTTCTTAAATGACTCGATTAAAATTACATTATCGATCTGGACATTTTTAATCAGCTGATGTTAATTGAAAAGACCACTTTCTAAGATTTATTTATTGTTTTTAATTACTATTGTAAGCTTCAATGAATTATTGCTCAATCTTAAAGCTTTCAAAATCGATGTTATTAATTGAACTAGCATTCCTTAAATTAATCGAATAATACTGATAATCTTAAATTTATGGCAACATATTAAAGCTTATTTAAATAATATATAGTCTAATATAAAATATAAATTTTTATATTATTAAATTCTTTGATTTGAATATATAAAAAGTAGGTTTCATTTAATGTTCAAATGATTAAAACGTAAGTTGGCCTAATTATCATATTTTTTTTTATCTTAATGCTTTAGAATTAAGCTCATCAATATTGCGCTAATTCAAAACTAACAAATGAAAATTTATTTTGTTTTTTTAATCAATATTTAAATTTGTTAACAGTTGTTAGTATTTGTATGTTTAAGCGTAATAAAATTGTTATTATTTTTTCATTATAAATTGTATAGAACTGCTATTAAAGATTAAATCATTGTATAATTAAAACACGAATTTAGATCTTCCGTTTAACTCGTGTTTATTCGAGTGTAAAATTTAATGCTTGACTTAAATGATAGCATCAAAGAACTAATTGCAAAACGGAACGTCGTAATGAAAATCAGTTTTCGCACCATTTTAATAACGATGATTCGAAAACAAAAATTAATTTTAATTATCAAATATGGATTATCGTGATTTCTAAATTGTCCAGAATGATCTCTGACCAATAATCCAAAGGGAAAATAAAGTAAAACGATTTACTTTTGTTTTCACCTGGCGATTTTTATTAGATGTCTATCTAAAGTGCCTTGGCTACCTTTCGGTAGATAAAATATCTTAAGAATTGAAAGTGATCAGACTAGACTCGTCCAGCAATTGTGAGTCGATAGACGACATTTCCACTAAAATAAAATAGAAAATATGTAAGGACAATACCTGACGACCGGACCAGCCGCGGGGCTCGATGTCTTGCTCGGTTGGCCTGCCGAAGAATCGGCTGTCGAAGGCCTCTCGTCCGGGCTAGCTGAATCGTCTCTAGATGGCGAAGATCCCCCGAAACTCGAAAAACCTGTCCCTCTAGCTTCCATTGTTGGCTGCACACCACTAGATCTGCCTTTAGTCTACTACAAACCAGTTCTTTAGCGAAACAGCAAGTGTCCAAGAAGGATGTAGGCCACTTACTCGTTTTGTTTGTAGTCACTCGGGAGAGTATATTCGTCACGATAAGTCCAATGTAATCTCCAATAGTTTATGATTATATTAAACCCCTAAGCTACCATCGTAGTTCTCTGTCAGTCGTTCACTGTAAACTCAGGTATGACAAACATGGCCGACAGTGTGGAACATACCATTTGGCCAGGTGTAAGGGGGTGGACGGCGAATGCCCATCACATTACGCTCGAGAAGGTCGAAGAGGTGAGTGTTTACAAGTTCCCTGTTCGTCTTCGGGGATAGCATCAATTATTGTTTTTGTTTTAGAATAGATGAGTATGGCCTGTAAAAGCCTGTAAAATTATCCAAGTCGAATGCTAATTATGTTAATAAAACATTTGTACATTTGCAAATTGTCCAATAACTGATATTTTAAATTATTATATGAATTAAATGTAAAAATAAATTAACTAGCAAATAAATTTTTTAACAATATCATGAAATGTTTTAACTGTATCACAGAAGTGTTTGAAATCTTGTTTATCGGTCATTTATTTTAAAATTTCGATAACCGTTTACGACTTGAAGAAATTATCAGCAGCATACATTATTTTTCTTCAATTTTTCAATAAGAAATTTGATTGAAAAACAGAAAAACCAACGCCAGATCCTGGAATTAGCGATTCAGTCTTGCGAGTCAGCTAGAAAAAGCTTCAGAATTGTTGCTTCAGCCTTGATACCCTCACGACCACCCCAGATAACCCTCGGGCCTTTTGATCGATAACTGGTCATCCATAAAAGATCCAAGTTAGACTGAGTTTTGTAAGTTAGGTGATGAACAGATTCGTAATTTAATTACTATTTTTCATTATATTCCGCTCTATCTCGAGCTAAAAATGTATAAATATAACCGAATTTTATAAGTAATGTAATTAAGGAAATTATCCAAATTCTGCAAAACTTTTATTATTTAGTATAGTACAATAAAATTCTGAATTATTTAAAGTAGTTTGGCAAATTTTTAAAGAGAAAAAGTTCGAGAATATTATGCTGCATCTAAATTAGTAGGCTATTATGGAAACTAGAAGAGTAGTTTTTTGAAAATTAATTTCATGAATTCAACTTTAGCAAAATACATTTTAACGAAAGACGTTAGAAAAAATAAAATTTCCTTTATTCCGAATAAGGCTTTAAACTCCCCATTCCCTGGAACAGGATAGAGGCGTAAATCTTCACTGACAGTTATGTTCTCCAATTTTACCTGAAAGGAATGTCCCTTTTATTTACTTATGATCTAATTTAAGAACAACTTTATAAAACACCTACACTTCCATGAAAAAATGTTTAATGTTTTATGAAGTAATCATGTATTCTTAGGATTTTCCATTTACATTCTTTTATTATATGCTCCATATAATGGCATTTTAAAGAATTGAAAAATTTGAATAGCTTATTTTTAAAAAATATAAAAAAATTGCTTATGTAAAAATAAAAAAAAAAATTGTAAGGCATTTTTCAAAGAAAAACTCTGATAGCATGAATTAAAATATAATCTTACATTTCCGGAAGTTAAGTGTGACAAAAAAAAAGGGGAGCACAAAATGTTAAAGGTTAACACCAAGTTCTCGAAGGTGGAGTTTTAATTCCATTTTCACTATTAACCCCTCCCTAACTATTGTTTTGACATATTTTATAGAAGGCGTTGTATTTCTATTGCAAAAGAAGCAAAAAAGATAAATTAAGGAATATGCCTGGTATGTGATGAAATCGTGGTTGTAGTTGGATAACTAGGTGAAGGCTAGATGGGCAGAGAACAATGTCTATAAAGTTATTGTGATTGTATGTAACATTGTGTAGTTTATTTAGGACACAACACCTTCTCCCGTGACTATCCAATTGTTCTTTTGAATTGTTAAATCGATAAATGTTCTTTCTTTGTTGAAGGAGTTTCTAGTAATCCGATATATCAGAAACAAAAACGATTCCCAAGAAAAATTTAATTGTAATCCTCAGGAATTTTTGGAAAACCCAAAAATGCTATTAAGCTTCTTAAATAATTTAAATACATTATAATGAGTTGTTGGTTTACCATATTAATTCATGTTAAAGTTAAGCATCTTCTGTAATATATGGTTACTAATAACTTGTATATTATTAAAATATTATATACTGTATCTTACTAAATGACAGATTTATGATTTACATGCAAATTTACTGAAATTACATTTTTCTTCAGGGAATATTATATAGAATGCGATTTAACTCAATGCAATTATCTTCTTAAATAAAGTACATTAAGATCTGCATGACTTAAAAATACCCGCAGTATATTTTATTTCTTATAGACTTATTTATCCTGGGGTGATACTAACCGAAATAGTGATTTTTGTCAATGTCCTATACCACCCTGTCTCAACAACTCCACTATAATTATAGACATTAAAAGGTTGAAGAACCATGGCTGATGGCTCCAAGAACATTGTAGAGAATCATAATAGATGTAGATGTTTGGTTTGTGCCCATGCTTGTGCTGTAATTCTAAAAAGACTAATGTCTAACATAAATTTCGATATAGGTTTGATTCTATATATTTTTTTTATATTTTGATTTTTTCTTTTAATTATTTTCTTTACAATTTTAATATATTTTTATATGATTAAAATATTCTACATTTCTTTTTTTGCGCTTTGTTAACTTAATTTGAATTAATTGAAGAATAGCGTATCATCATATTTTTAACTTGCACAGATTACAGATTATTATTTGCTTGAAAAACCTTTTGAGAAAAATACCTTTGTTTTAGTTTTTCTGTTTTGAAAAATTCATCAAAATTCAGTTCGCTACTGTGCTGAATATTTTTATTTATTTTCTCATCTACATTGTGAAATTCTTATAGGATGAATTCTTTCGACTAATATAGGTCAATGTTATAAGTCAAAGTAGCAAAAATCTCACCTTTAGTTAAAAATAATAATTTTATATGGGATTAATATTATTTTTAAGTTTTATGATTAAAATGCAAAAACAGATATTTTGCATTTCTATAAATTGATGTATTTTTTTTTTAATTAAAAGATACATTTATAAATATAGACATTTTGCAGAACCTAGTAAGAAATTTCTTATTTTATCTTTATAACAATATGTTGTATAGATTTACACCAAGTTTTTCTTTACTATTTACATAATAAAATCCTGAATTACATTACAAGATTATACAAAACTTAATAGATCCATGTATTATAGTCCATAAAAATAATAAAAGAATTACAACGCTTTCTGTTAACACCGTAGAGAGACCTTTATGACCACGCAATGTATAAAAGATCATAAATGGCATTGCATCTGACATGGGGGCCTTTAGTATTTGGCTACTTCATCTTATGAGTGTATTTTTTACTATACAATTCAATCGCTACTTTTCTTCGCTAAGCTTAGCTAGATTATTTATTTATCAATTTAAATTTTCTCAGAACGATAAATATTTATCAAAATGAGAAAATTCATGCAATAAAAAATGTGATTTTCTATGAAATATCTATATATACTGCATAAATCCAATAGAAATTTTAAAATGATATGGTGAACATCTCTTTTCGTTGGTACTTGTATATGATACTCACCTAGCAAGATCATCAGTAAACATACAGGTGACTGACCGTATTTACTGACAAGAGAATTTTCAGGACAAGGTTAAGGTCGAGGCTACGTATCTTTGACGTCATTTATTCTAAGAACAGGATCTAAAACAAAAAATTTCTTCTGATAAAAAAAAAATTGATACTTTGTACGTGACCTGTATTATTTATGGGTGGTCTTATAAAACATTTATATGCATTTCTTATCATTAAAAATTTCTATAAAATATAAGTTTAAATATGTTTTAAAAATTAAACACGATTAGCCTCTTTTACATAGACATTTGTATAATTTGAGGCTCCATTTATCATATATAATATTTAAAATAACAGAGTCCATTATTATGATTGTGATAGTATTATTAAAACTGTTTAAACAATACAACTAGAAAATGGGTCTTGAATAATTGTGGAACCTTGCAGGATTATAACTGGCAACAAAATATGGGACGAGAAAAATTTCTTTAAAGAAAATTATATTGTATTTAAAGTTGATATAAAATATATTTTATAGTAGTAAAGACAAGAAATACAATTAATTTAACGTATCGAATATAAGATATCTTTGAAACGAAGAAAATTATTCGAAAATATTTATTAAAATAATCAAATAATCTATTAAAATAATACTAGTAATCTACTATTTAAATATTTTAACAAATATTTGTTAAAATAATTAAATAGTGTTAAGTTCTATTTTTAGTTAACTAAACAGGATCATTCGTCTATTAATTAAAATTAAATCCAAATTTCCTTATTCTAAAATAAAAGTGTAAGATAGAACGTTTTCCTTAACTAATTAATTAGTCGAGGAAAAATCACAATCTTCACATGCTTTAATGAGAAAAGATAATTCTCATGTTGTTCACGTAGAAACTTTTGGGTTAATTTTATTAGACATATTTAAATTTGTATACTTATTTGTTCCAGTCGCATTACATGGTAAAACATAGTTTCACTTCATTAACTACACCGGAGTTCTATTGGACCAGTCTTTCCAAAGCAGAACAGTGAGTAGCTATTCGACGACGCATAATTACTATATACAGATATACTTTTTCTATTTATCTGTATACAGAATATATCTTCGCATTGTTTTATAAATCGTTTCAGTGGTTTTATAAATAAGATATCTTGCCATCGTGGATAATGTATTGTGTCTGCATTATTGTCTTTCAAGCGGTAAGAAAATTCTTGTTTCACAAACAAGTGCGCTGAGGAAGAAAAAAAAAAAAACAATTGATGATAATCCCTAATAGTTTATAATGAAAATAAACTCATCAACTAAGTTTTCCTTACGCACGCTATTCATCACCAAATGCAAAGTTTCATAAGAGGAAAAATATAAATTATTAAATTAAATTGAAAATAAATAAGATAATGCAAAATAATATTTTATTTCAGGCATATTTTTAAATAAAATAATTGGTATACAATTTTTTTAATAACCATATTCTACTACGGTAGAAAGATAATTATTTTGACTATGAGATCACCTCAGGCAATTTACTTAATCTTCTAAGATTAAGCAATCATATAATGCGAAATTTTTAATCTACAGAATTTATCATATTTAATGTCATATTACGAATGCGATAAAAATATTTTTATTCATTTGGTGAATTTAAATTTATTCAAATTACCTTTTCTACGTTTATTTGAACAAATTATTTGATATACGCAGGAAGAAAGGATTTTTATTTACTTATAAAACTAAATGTTTATAAATAACATGCAATAGATATAACTGTCTAATTATAAATATTTACTGAATAATTTATTCTACTGTATTCATAATCAATTTTAAATATTTAAAAAGCATCACGAACTCGATAAATCAAAAATTACTTGTGTATCTCGAAAAATTTACGATTTCTGAAAATTTATTCCCAAAAATTTTAATAAGTAATCAGATAATTATTTAAAATTCAATAATTAATCTACTGATAATTTTTCTCAAATTTCAATCCCGTAAAAAATTAAGAGAGAATATAATTTGATTCAATGGGTGAATGATAATAGAAGTTCTTTAAAACCAAAGGAGTCATTAAAAATGATTAAAAAAAATATTTAAATTGATAAAAATATATTCGATTTTTAATATTTTAAATATAATTTTAATTAAAAACAAAAAAAAGAAAACATGCTAATTAAACAGTTTCTATTCCTATTTAATTTAAACATCATTAAATCTAACAATAAACGGATAAAAACCTGATAATTAAGAACGAGTTCAATTGCCAGATCTTTCATAAAATTAGCCAATTTAAAACAGGAAACTTTCATTAAATCCTAATGAACAATTTTTTTTTTATTTGTAAAATCAGAATAATTGATGCTCATAAATACACTGGTTATTTTCTAGTTGATTCTCATGGGAAGCGGTGATTTTTCAAACGAAGAATCTTTTATTTTTATTCTGTTTTCTTGTTTATGAAACTCCAATGTGTTGCGCTAGTTTAAAAATAAAAATAAAAAAAATTAATTATCTTTTTATTTTATTTTAAATTCCTACCATATTTTCATACGTTTATTAAGATTATTAGTTTGAAAATCATAATTAGTTATTTTTTTTTAATCTATATTAGTAATCATTGCTAATCATTAAATTAATAATAAAGTAGAAATTGTTTAAATTTTTAACGTATATTCCAATAACAAAAAATATGTTTTTGCTTAGCGAATATTTTATAATTCTTATCTTTGAAAATGCAAATATTTACTCTAAGTTCATTAAAAGTATGGAAAAATGACAGATTTTTATAGATTCTAAACATCATAACTATACTGAAGTTTAAATTCAATACTGTATATAAAACATGGAAACAGTTATTTTCGAAAACACATCAGCCATAGATTTTAAATGCCAAATATAACTTTAAAAAATTCAAAATATACACTACTATAAATAATATATTTAATAGTTAAAAAAATAACGAGATAAAAGAAAATGGAAAAGCAAAATATGTTATCAAAATATTTATATCGCTCATTTAATATTAAATGCAGAAAAATGGATTATATCAATTTTTGCATTGTGTCGGATAGTATTTTTTAGCCTACTTTTCTAAAGGAAGTAGGTTTATGGGATCAGCATTTCCAAGTGTAGACCATGTATACTTTGTCCCTGCTAATAATTTTTATGTTTTATATTTTTGGAATATGCAAGGACATAATAATCTCAGGAAATTTTATATTAAAATTCCCTGAGATATTTCATTTTATAGCGCTTATGGAGATGAAAGTATCTCGACAAAATTATTTTTATTTCGATCAATAAACGAATTAAAATAAATTTGTGTGTTACTAATTTCAAACAAGATAGCGGCCACTCGAATTGAGATCAATTTAATTTAAATCTTTTTTTTTTTTTAAATTTGAGTCAAATAAAATTTGTAGGAAATATGAAGTGAAAATACAATATATATAAAAAATAATACATATTTAAAAGGACATTAAAGAGAATTTTTATATTCATTTTTCGAATAGAATAATAACCACTCAAATTATAAGCGCTATTTTTTCTTCAATTTTCCTCAAAATTAAATTTTTACCGTGTTATTATCTCAGAATTAATAACTTATGCTTCCATTCAAACTTTATAGATAATTTTAATTGTAATGTTTGAATTATTTTAAATGACATTAAGTTCTTTTTACTTACTGGTTAGTGTCATTTAAGTTTTAAACTTAAGTGCGGGGGCACTGATCTAGTTATATCACTAGATCAGTGCCTCACATTGTGGTTTTTGTTTGAAGAGAATCCTAAATTCTATTAAAGAGATTTTTATAATATTTAAAAATGATCCAAAATTGTTAATTAAAGTATATATTTGTATTCATTATGCCAGTTGTTTTCCAAACTTTCTGTATCCGCGCCAACTTTTTACATAAAAAATTGATATGCCCCTCATTTTGATAACAGTCTAATTTTATAAATACTTTCTACTTACAATACTACAAAACAATATGCCATATTTTGTATGAATAAAGTTCTTATACATAATAATATATATATATATCTATTATGGTGGAATAATTTTTAATACAATTAAACAAATCTTACAATAAAAAAAAAGAAAAATAGAATACCTATTTAATACAACATAATATTTGATGCTATGTGTGGGCTTGTTTTCAGCATAAATTCTCTTAAAACGAGTGATATCGCTACTCGCAATTCTTTTTCAATCATTAAACCAGATCGATATTTTATCTTTAAAGCAGCTACTGCCGCAGAAAATTTCAGGATATACAAGGATACTGTATTTATAATCCTTTTGCTGATTCATTTTATTCGACACCAATTTGAATTTATTTTTTTGCTTGTTTTGTTTCAAAAATGATGTTTTTGTTAATTCTTGCGCCCCCCACAGTTTGGAAAACACTTCATTATGCTATTATGATAAAGACTGACATAATGAGAGGAGCATTTCATCTGTTTGCATTGTGTCTTCATATAGTTTCGTTCCTGCCTTTAACTGTAATAATACTGTACTTAGAACATTATTATTTTTTTCTCAGTCTATGAAATTCACGAATCCATTCCAATAATAATATTAAGTTAAAGAAGGGAATTTGTGAAAGTTTAAATTTCTTATAGTTTGAGGAATGCCAGTTTAGAAATGATCACTAGGCATTATTATATTTAGGAAAATTTTACTACTTAAATACGAAGGTAATTATTCTCTATAAATAACTTAAAGCATAAAATAAACATTGAAAAGCAATTTAAACAGTAATAACTTTCGAAATATCTGTCATTATCACAGCTAGAAATAGTTGGATCGGCATTTTATTCATCAAGAAAATAAATAATTTATCAATTCATCATATATAAATATCTAAAAGCATAAAACAAACACTGAAAACCCATTTAAGCAGCAATAACTTGTACAGTAATATCCATCATTATCACAGCTATAAATAATTTCGGTTGATATTCATTACACCAAGTTACAGAATCAATGTAAAGAAAGTATTTTTTATAATATTTTTATAAAATATGATAGTTTTTATTTTATCGAGTAATTATTATCTATTCAGAAATTTTGAATTTTGAGAGAATAATAAACAAATTTATTATTTAAAAATTTATATTTACACAATAAAAATTTCAGCAATAATAATACGAAAATAATGTAATATTATATAGTTCACTATTATTATTTTTTTTAATATTTTAGTTTCCTTGTGAATTTTTTAGATTATTTTAAAAATAAGTTTAACTTACATCATATAAATTTCTTTATAAGTTGGTGATTCAAAAGAAAATATAACACAGTATTGTGTAATAAATTAATTCCCAGTTGCATATTAAAATACGACATTTTATGTTTGAAAATATAGTTTGAACAAAAATTTTAAAACTACTTCTTTAAAAAGTTCAAACATCATTAAAACGTTTTTACTTATGTATAGGCTATAAGACATTTTATAAATATTTAATTTTTTAAAATAATTATCTTAATTATGTTGTTGAAATTAAAACAAGAAAAAGGTATTTTCTAATTCACAATTTATTCATGAAATGAATTTTTTCTAAAATTAATCATTCCTATTTTGAAAATTAAATTTAGGGAGGATAAATCAGGTTTTTGATTTTCTATTATTTTTAACAGATTCTTCTAAAAGTATTATTTTATAAAAGAAAATACTTTTAGAAGAATCTGTTTAATAAACTACAGGTATCTAAAATCCATTTTATAACTTACAAGTTAGTAAAACTCGCTTACAAAAAAAATACAGTATTAAAAACTTGTATTTAAGATACTTGTTTTTTATGATCACTTAGGAAATTTACGATGATTCTTCAATGAATACCGAATAATTGTGAATATCGAATAATGTTTTTCTAAAATTTCGTTAATTATTGCAGTATTTATTAATGTACAAGTTACGCTATTTAAGTTTCTTAAAATAGCGTACGTGATACCAAACATCCTGTTTTCTTAGTTCGGTTATGAAATTTCTGGGCTTTAAACATTTTTTTAATGGTAGATATATAGAAAAAATTGAAGAATCACGCCCAAAAGTTTGCTGATGATCGCCAAATATACGACAATAAAAGACGAAAAGCAAATTATAAGATTCCAAAATTATTTTCGACAAAGAGAAAATTACCTTTGCAGTTATTTGCGTATGGATCTAATATCCTTTAAGTATTTTTATGATAGGTAATAAAAATTTTCGCTAGAACTTTAAACTTCTTGGACAGACGTTTTATTCCAAATGACGCAGATAGAATCAAAGTTGCTCGTTTAAAATTCAGGTAAGTAGATATAAATAATCAATCTATTTATTTTTCGATAGTTTATTGATCTATATATCTAATGCGTAATTCAATATAACGCTTAATTCAATAAATAAAAAAAAATTATCTACTACAAAAATTCAGTTTTTTTTAAGTATCTGATATATTTGGTATTGTTCTATTTTAAGTTACTTTTTAAAGAAATTAGGTCGTTTTAATATTAATCGCTTCTTATCGGTAAGCTTAAGGCTAAATATTTCGGATCATTAATTTATTTTAATCAAAACTGTCCATATGGTTTAAAAACTTCAGAATTTCGCGTGTAAAAAGCAATTTTTTTTTTATTATTATAATTAATTAAATAGTTTATTCTGGTCATTTTTCCACTTTATGGTCTATTAACTATGATAGAAGACTTTACAGTATATGCAATATTAATTTCTCCATAAAATTTCTAAGCAAAACCATAAAATTTTCTTACAGTAATATTACTAGTTTTGGCAGTTTTGAGAATTAGTTTTATCATTATCTATTTTTAATGTAAAACATGCTTAATATATGTTTTAATGGTTAAAGAATTACCTAGAGTTTCTAAACAAAATTACTTTAAAAAAATTCGACGCTTGAGATATATTTAAATGAATTTATTATATATTTGTAATATCCCATTTTTTTTATAAGGAAAAAATATGATATTTTATCCTTTAAAGCGTAAGATTCTGTTGAGAATAATAAAATTCCGATGTTTTCGACTACAAATCCAAATGGTTTAATTTTTTATTAGTTCTTTTACATTTATTGAAAAGTATCTCTTTTGGCATCTGACTGGAATTTGATAATACCTGTCAAGTATGAAAAACAAGCTGCAAGTTTCTTTTTAATATTTTAAAATTCTGTCTCATAGCTTTGAAATTTCCTAAGATTCTTTAAAACGATAAAGCGATCGATACTATCTTTAATGCATTATTCACTATCCATAATTCAATCTTTAGTATCTATAGATATGGATGACGTGCTGTTTCTAAAATGCCTAGCATAGCGATAATAAATAAAAGAACACTTCCTCTTTATAGGCTAAGTATAATAGAGTCTACATAAATTACAATCTATATACTCTCTTTATAAGTTTACTGATTATAAAATACAACGTCTAGTACAGACCTTGAGTGATACAAAATTATATTTTTGTTTTAACGAAATCAAGCGTAGATTGCTGAATTTAAGAAGAAATTTTGTCTTTATATAACATTGTTTACGACTTTAGATGACGTGTTACGAAAGATTTTATCGGTCACGATTCTATCATTTTATAAAGATTAAAGCCATGTACCATACATTTAGCCTTAAGCTAATTTGGCAAGAATTTTTTCTCGAGACTATCTTTGTCCTTGGTGAAGATCGCGTCTAAACTTTCAAATAGGCAGGAAGTGTTCTAAGTCAGACCTTGACCTTAAGATAAAACCGAATGTACTTAAGTTTCGACTAGTTAAATACAGAAAACTTTTAGCAGTAAAATTTAATGATCTAGGTATAAACACTTTTCTTACATTAAGATTATTTCTTCGCTTTAGAATGGAATGTTAGGATAGCTTGACATAAGTAAGCGATTAGGTGATGATGGGACGCTTTGTTTAACGGCCATTAGTACCATCTTTTACTTATTTTCTTATCTCTAAACTTTCCTCGAAAAATTTTCAGTAACACTTATTCTGTACAAAGTGTTTATTAAATGAAATATATTAAAACAAAAGATAATGGGCTAATTCATTTCTCAAGAATATGGGCTCGAAGATAGAACTTGAAACTGTTAACTAGAAAACTGTATTGAAATGCAAAAAAAAGTACTTGCTTGACTGCAAAAGAATTTAAGCGTTTTTTTGAGATTCGTAACAATTTATTTCTTCAGAATGACATCTTGACTCATCATCTCTCCATCGTTAATTTTATTTATTCACATCTCTTGGAACTAGACTAATATCGAGTAGTAATCAAGGTGAACAATGACCACATTTTAAGTCTTTCAAAATTTAAAATTGCTATTCGTCTTCTGTTTATTTTTTGTTTTATGAACTTAGGCAATTTATTTCAATTGAAAATATGTTAAAAGATGTCTCAGCATGTTTCCACATGCTTCAATAAATATACAAAAAAATATAACGGCAACTTGGGGACATGATTTCAATATGTCTTCAAGCTGCCGTTATAATTGTTAGTTATGTGCTCTTTTGAAGTCCTCAGTTTTTAAATCAATTCTATTCTTACGAATAAAGTATGATAGCTTACTCATTGTTCCATTGTAACGTCCAGTGAATGTAGTTCCATTTTCAGATCTTAGTTGTTTGACGTTTGACTTCCTGATCGTCTGCACGACTAATGACTGGGTAAAGAAACAACTTTTGCATTTCTATAACCACCAACTTTCTCGTGATTCTACCAGATGAAAGCAAAAAGAAAAATTAATAAACACTTTCGGATTCGTGTTAATAGATTTCCGACATCATGAGCTGATGTCTAGATTTTATTATTTGGAAGCATCAGATTGGTTTATATAAGAAAACAAAGATTAATTTATAAATCCTGGAATTTTTTTTTTTTTTTGCATATGAATCTATATTTATATCGCGGAATATTTAAAAATTGAGGACAAAGTTGTTTATCTGGATTTTTCGCGAAGAATGTGTAGAATATTAAAATCAGTCATCTGTGTTTTTTTATTATTATTTTTTTTTATTTTTTGACTCATTTCTCCATCGATACAAAACCAGCTAACCTTAGTTTGGCGACGATTGCAAAGCATTGTCTTTTAAAAATATAATAGAAACGATCATTTTTATATTATATTGAAATACAATAAACATGCCCTAAAAATTATTTCACGAAATTCGTTTGAAGTGCCTAAGAAGGTTTTGCCCTGGTTATCCTTAGAAATCACACCTTATTTCCTGGTGATGTTTAGTGGTAAAGAGTCACGGATAAAGGATAGAAAATTTTATATAATTTTATCGTCACGAATTAGGCCATCGGACACCCTAGTGTTTGGTCTGCCTCGATGACGTCAGATTGGCCTGTTCAAATACGTCATTCGACCTCATTTCGGATATTGGAGAATGCCCTTTAAAGTTCTGTATTTAATATTGTCGCCAAACACGACCAAAACCGTAATACTGTATTTTTATTATATTAGTTTAATTAAATATATTCTTATTTACTTTTACAGTTAAAGAAAAAGAATGTAGAGTCGGTTCAAGAAAGATCGTGTGACAAAATATAACGTTTTTGCAAAAATTTAATAAATAAAAATTATTTTGAGATAATTGTTAGGTTAAACAAGAAACTTTTGAATAAAAGACATTTTAATCTGGGTTATGGTAATTTTGAGTACAGTAAATCATCCTAAAAAATAACATCAGCATGGGTTGAAGTATTATTCGTCTATGACAAGTCACATATTATTACGAGGTCATTCTAGCTTCATTTGCGAGCGGTGTTAAGATTCTTGGTCTGGAGGCATTAAATGGCGCTCGTTTACGACCCGAAATGACATTCGCTCGTGTTTCTGCAATATCTATGACCATGTAACATGCAATGTTTCGTCGTAATTTTTTCTTGTTAGAGATGAGCCTGTTTCGATTTTTTTTTCCCTGAAGTTTCGACATACTTTTGCAACTGTTTCGAACGAATAACATCCGAGGAAAGATAAAATATTCACTATTAATTTTGTGTTTTTGATTATTATATTTTAAAATAACGTTGAAGTGTATCGGAATTCGAGAATTTTTTAAAATTAAAACTCACCTTTCAAAGTCCTCTTCACGCTTATTATTTATGATATTCTATACGAGTTCAAGAACAGGTTGCGATTTCCATAAAACAATGAGTAATTAATTGTCTTCTGGGATTTTCTTTTAGTCAAAAATTTTCCTCTTTATGATATATATATATAACTTATTTTAAAAAGTTTTTGTTTTGTTTTGGTATCAAAAGTAAATCTAACAAGTGACATAAAGGAAGTTTATATAAAAATATTCTAAACAATAAATCAATTTATGAATTATTAAATCAACAAGTTACTTTTTTTTTTAAACTATCCTCATTATTGAAATTTAATATGAATTTTCACAGTTACTAAGCTAATTTAAAGCAATAAGCTCCGTTACTCAGATTCTTCAGGAAGATAACAAAGATTTTTAAGGTTAATAACAGAAAATTATTATGCCTATAGGATTAGATGTTGCATCGAGAGTTGTAAAGAATAAATTAACATACTGATAAATAAATTTCTATTTGATTCTTATAACTGTTTAAGAAAATTCTGAAAATGGATAAAAATGAAATTTATGAAGTTTAATACGCCAATTTAATTATGTATAAGGATTTTCTTATTGTTTTATGAAACAGAATAAGATATTTTTCTAAAATTCTTTTTATATTAAAGAAAAATTCAAAACGAATGGCCATTATATTATTTTACATATTGTCAATGATCAATTAAAATAGATACTTCTAATTGATTTGTGGACATCTATAGAAATGCTGTAATCATTAATATATATAGTACAGACCTATAATTTTTTTTTTTATACGGAAGATGTGAAAAAAAAACTTTAAAAAATTTATAATCAATAAGTTAAGAAGAAGGATGGAAAATGAATATCATCAGGATTATGAGTAACCTAGACTATAGCCCATGCAAATGCTGTACTGTATTGGAATACGCTGAAACTAAACAGAAATATTTAGAAATTAATATAAAAATAAATGGTAAAGTCTTATATATTTAGACTATACAGCAGTGATTCTTAACCTTTTTCTGCCCATACTCCCACCTAAACATTCTAAAATACTGATGTCCCTGTGATATGTAATTTTTATTATTTAATATTGAACTCCTATTCATGTGTAGGAAGTCTAAAAGACCATTAACTTGGTCTAAATAAGCTTCCAAAGAACATGGAATCCATGAAAGAGAAAAATAAAAGAATGAAAGGACAATTGAAGTACTAAGGAAGAAATTACTAAGAAATTGTTTAAAAAAAATAATGATATGAAGTAATATGAAAGAACAGCAAATAAAGTTTCAAAATCGCGGTGTACATTTTGATTTTAATTTTAAAAATGAATATGTTACAATATATATTTATATACTGTATATGAGGTCCTTATAACCATAAGAAATGCAAAAAATTCACTGTTAATAACTCATTCTCGAATTGGCCCCTTAAAAATCAAATTGCCCC
>WUQG02413565.1:0-15988 GCA_011317285.2 Androctonus mauritanicus | reverse complement strand
CCACATTACACCGTTTGACTGATAATTGAGGCAGAAATAATTTCTGAGATAAATAATTCTGAAATTTAATATGGCTAACGATTGTGATCGTAAAGTTGAATGGTCGTAAGTTGCACAGGTCGTAAGTCGAGAACTAGCTGTAATAATAGTTAATAAATTTTATGTACAATTTTATATTTATTATTTACATAAATTACAATTTGTTTATTTTTATAAGCAAAAATAATTGCACACACTATAAAATAGGGGATAATTTCATGATAATGCTTAATTTTGCAACATAAACTACTTTCATAATGCTTCTTTCATTGAAAGGTGTAACATGGCAAACTTACCAATACAATTCAATATTAGTATCATATTCCTGTTTTGTCTTTATAGTATTTTCTATGTTTTGTTTTAATTAATTAGATTAATCATTATTAATTTGTATTATTTTTATATAATATATTAATTTAATTCATATTTATTTTTCATATTGCACAGATATTTTTTGTTTTTACAAAGAAATTATATCAACATGAATTGATTAATGTTTATCAGAATTTGTTTAAAATAATGATTGTATTTTGTTCTATATATTTTATACATTTCTAATATATATATTAAATTTCATGTAGATAATTGGTTACTCAAATTTTATTTATAAAATATAAAATATTTTGTATTTATAAAATAAAATTTAGTTTTTTAAATGAATATAAAATAAATAAAATTATAATTTATAACATATTCCATTATTGAAATAAAATTTAATAAAGAATATTATACAACTTTTATTTTTTGCTTATTTCTTCACTGATTGTATCAATTAGGCCTAAATCTAATTCGTAAATAAATAAAAACAGCAGCATTCTTATAACAGTTAATAACTATGTAAAATAACAATTTATAATATTAATAGCAATACTGTTAATAACAATAAACAATTTATTTCTCTTTCCTTAATTTGACTAAAACTAATTATTTTATCTTCAAAAACTATGCATTTTTAAAGAAATTTAGAAATATAAAGCAATAAATCAAATTATTTTATATAAATAAAATCTCTCTTATATAGAATATTTAATAAAATTTCTATTTACCCAAATCTGCTTTATGATAATCATAATGTTTTAGAAAATACTAAGTCAACCAATTTGATTGTTTAAATAAGTGAATTTTGTATCTATTAATCATAGTAAAAGCAATTATCAATATTTTTCACATAGATAATATTCACTTTTTCAATTTTTTGGTTAAATTAACTTCCAGAAAATCTGATTTATTTTTATGAATAATTTATCAGAATTAAAATTTTTTAATGAATTTTGGATTAATTTAAAACAAATATTTAATAAAAATTTGATAGATTTTAAATAAAAAAAGGTCATAATTTATTGTTACTTATCTTAAATTGTATTGTAGTATTGTTACCAATCTTAAAATTAAAACCTACTTAGCTCTGGAAAATGTTTGGAAAAATAACAGGTTAAAAAGTAATTATTATTAATCATTATACTTTTTGTGCAGAGACTACATCTACTAACTGTGAAATTAAATTGAAATGTGATTATTACTATTTCAAAACATTATACTCTATGCATTATTTCTCTTATTTTATGTCAATGAGATGTCTCTCTATAGTATTCTGTATTGTCCAGATAACTGTGCAACTATTTATTTTTTTCTATAAAGAATGATGGAATTTTGACCACAAAATATAAAATTTAATAAATGTTTGGAATGAAGACAAGCATAAATCTCAATAACAATAATGAAAGTCAAAAACTAGTAAGTGGTATCTATAAGACAATAAAACATATTTCAAATATGGGAGGAATGTGATTAACAAGATATTGATAGTTTGTTAAATTATGACATTGGTGATTCAGGATTCCAAATTTTAAGCAATAGAGAAATAATTGTGTTAATAGTGAAAGGCATAGACAAAATGGAAGAAAAACAAGAACAAAGAGATGACATAAAAGATAAAAGATGACATAAATTTAATAAATGTTTAATAAAACATTAAAGCAAAATATTAAGCAATAATATTGAAATTATAAAAATACTGAAGACAAAGCATTGATCTGTATTAACAATAATATTTTTGTCTTGTAGTAAATTTCAAATGAAATATAGATATAGAACCTCAGTTTAATAGATCTTACTTTAATGAATTTCAGATTTAACAGATATAATACTGAGATTAAATTTTTATTTTGTTTTCAACAAACATTTGAAATTTCCATTGAGGACAATGAATGACAGTAGTGTTATATCCAGCATTTCATTATATAGAAAAAAATATCAATGCTATCCTATGGAGTTTAAGTTTAATACATAGCGTTGTATTATATGAGAGAAGCACAATATTATTCTTTAGAGGTTAGACTTAGCAAATCATTATGGGTTAATGATTTATATATGTTATGCATTTTGAATAAAAAAAATATAATTGTAATAATCGTATTTCTTTTAAGACTATGTCCTTCTGTATATGATCTTAAAAGTTAATAACATCAATACAATCTTCAAGCAGGAAAAAATTTAATTATCATTCATTATTTATAAAAGGTTTTTGGTTTATTCAGCTTTATTTAATCATCTTATCTTATACTTAAAGTATTCAGAATATACAATTTTCTAACAGAGTGCAATAAGTTAATTTTATAATTTTAAAGAATGTTCTTTATTTCCATGGTATTTTCAATACACACAGTAACAGTAATTAACAGTATTAACAATACACTTCTATTTCATCGTCATAGTTACATTTTGTGTTATTAAATCATTTTTCACTAATTTATCAATTATCTATCTATAGCTGATAATTGATAAATTAATATCTATGTATATGATGATATGTTGGAAAAATGCATGTAGAATTTTTGTTAAGATAATTCATTGTTAGAAAATTGTATATTCTGAATAGTTTAAGTGTAAAATAGATAACTTAATTAATTTAATTATATTACAACAATTATATATAATATTATGATTATTGATTTATATATATATATATATTTATTAAATTAGTAAAAGATGAAATTTATTGTAAAGTGTTATATTTTTAAAATACTTTTTGCTTTAACAGACTTTTATCATTAACAGACACCCCTTTCCCCTATTAGTTCATTAAATTGAGTTCTGTTGTATAATAAAAAGCCTTATATTTTTGATAAAAATATTATGCATATTTAAAAAAATTATTTTTTTTGAAGTTCTACATACAGAAAAAAAAAATATGCATTAAGTTTATTTTTAATTTAATTAAAAAATGAATTGTCTATTGAATAATTATGAATTTTAGTTGAGTTTTAATAATGTTATAAATTATGACTAACATTAACAAAAACAATGTTAATCTGGAAGAATAAGTATGATGACATATATTTAATATTCTATTCTATATACACTGAAACCAACTGAAAGAAAATGTAAAGAATATCACATCTCATTCTGCATGGCATTCATAGATTATGAGAAAGTATTTAACTCAGTATCTACAAAGGCAATCCTAATGGCACTAAGTAATCAGGGAATAGACCACCAGGACATAAAACTATTGCATATCATCTACAAAGAAGCAACAGCGATAATACAATTACATAAAGATAGTAGGAAAATAAAAATCCAACAAGGAGTTTGTCAAGGTGACAGCATCTCACTGAAAGTGTTCACAGCCTGCCTAGAAGAAATATTCTGACAAATAAATGGATGGAAACACAAAGGAATAATTATCAATGGAGAGTATCTCAAACCACCTGAAATTTGCAAATGACACAGTACTATTTGCTCAAACACTGAATGAACTGCAGGAAATACTAAGTGACTTGAAGACAGAAAATGAGAAAATAGGACTGCAAATAAACTACAAGAAGATAAAGGTATTGTTCAACACAAAAGTAATCCCACAACCAGAGACAATAGAAGGCTGGACAATTGAAAGGTGGAAGAATACAAATACTTAAGACAAATAATCACAACACAAGGAGACTAGATGAGAGAAATTCAACATAGGACACAATTGAGATAGCATGCCTGTGGCTGATATAGTAACTTCCTAAGGCTGATATACTAACTTCCTTGCCTCAAAAAGAAACTCTTCAACATGTGCATATTACCAATAATGACATATGGCTATGAAACATGGACCCTTACAAAGAAAACTGAACAGAAACTAGCAACAACACTAAGAAGTATGGAAAGATACATGTTAGGATTCATCAGGAAGGACCACAAGATCAATATATGGATAAGACATACCAAAGTAGAAGACATACTGGTAACAATTAGAAACAGTAAGTGGCATTGGGCAGGCCATATAGCAAGATATACCAATAACTGACAGACAAAGAAAAATTATAGTGTGGCAATCAAGGCAAGGGAAAAGATATCCTGGTAAGGAATACAAATGATGGAGAAATGATATAAGAAAAATAATTGGTTCCCAGTGGATGCAGATTGCATGAGAAAGGTACATTTGGAAACAAAAGGAGGAGCATGTATATCCAGCAGTGGATGAAATAAGAAATGCCAATGATGATAATAAAATTAGCCAAATTACTCCCTAGTGTTGTAATTTGGTTTATTTAGATTATTCTATTAATATTTTCCTAGTTAGGCTGAATTATAATAAGTTTGGAATGATTTTTATTTGCTACAGAATTACTGAAAATATTTGAAGTTTTGCCACTATTCAGATAATCTTCAATTTACAATGAGTTTAGAGTGAAGATCACTCTGTCATAAGTTAGAGTGGTCAGAAGTAAGAAATGCTCAAAATTCAAACAGTTTATCATCAAAGCACATACAGCAATATTTTAAAAAATAAAAATTTTAATAGGTGAAGTACTTCTGAATACATCCAATTTCAGCATCATATAAATCTACAAAATACATTGTAAAGAGAATTTACAATGTATTTTATAGATTTGTATGAAACTAAAATAATTTTCATAAGAATACAAACATACATTTTAAATTTGAATATTACTTTATATAATAGTAATATTCAAATTTAAAATGTTTGAAAATGATTCATTTATAATTTGTGAAGCAACTTTATAATAATATTGATTTTGAGTAATATAATTTTCTCAAAGATAAAAAAATACATAACCTCTTTTGGTCCTGTATTTTCACTATTTTCTAGCTTTTTTAAATCTTCATCTGTTATATCCAAATCAAAGTCTTTCTCCCAATCACAATCTTTATCCAAATCTGAATCTTCAGCATTTCCTTTTTTTGGGAAGGGAGAAACAAATGATAATTTTAATTAATTATAAAAATTTTAAAAAGTTATATATATGAAAAAGAAATTATCTAGAAAACAATCATCATTAATTAATATTTGCAAATTTTTAAAATATGCAACAAAGAGGTTTTAACTTATGACAGAAATGCATTCTTAATTTTTGGGCATAAGTTGAATGATTGAAATCTGAAAAATGATTTCCCACAGATGCAATATTATAAATGAAAATAGGTTTCTCAATAATTATGTACATTTTGCCATTACAAATTACTAAAAACAACATAAAACAATCTAGTATTAGACAGAAAAATACTATATTATTATTAATGGATTATTTTGACTATCTGCAAAAGTCTATATCAGACTCCAAATTAAAGTTACAAAATATCATTGCAAATAGAATGTAGATGGTGCCTGATTATTGTTTATTTATGTTTAATCATGATGTGGCTTCATATTAAGAAAACATAATACAACTGTTTGTAAGTTTAGTTTCAGGTCACAGTTAAATCTTTGCAAAGTCAAACTGAATGCAATATTCTCAAAAAGTATGCTTCTTTACAAGGCAACCCAATCATCAAAACTATTTAATATTCAAATATTATATATCCAAACTAAATGTATTTAATATTAATATATTTTCTGAGGATAAACTGCAGCCACTCTTATTTAATTCCAAAATACTATACAGATAATCACTGACATATGTAGATCCACACTAATGTAGCAATTCCTTGACTTACAAGAAAAATCTACTGATCAAATAAACAATAGGTGATATTACTATAGCTATATGATTTATATCATTTTTTTATATTTTCATCATTTATCATATGTGTATGTGTTTTATATACTTATTCTTTAATATAAGTATTTTTATTATTACATCTTTGTAACACACTAGTTAGTTTTAGTTAAGCTGCCATATTGCACATAGGATATATTGTAACAGGTAGCAGTGAGGCCAGCTAGTGATAGGCTCTAGAGCCTATCACTAGCTGGTCAATATCCACAACAGAGATCAATCAGAAAGTTGAAAATTGAGTTTCAATGAGTTAGGCCTGGACCTCTATAAAACTATGGGACCCAGAATTGAATTTAGTTCTTCAAGATAGTACGTATTTGCTTTACCACATGACCATTCAGCAGACATGATACACTAGTACTGTATAGGAAATGCTTTGACATACCTAGGGTTTCGCAGAACAATCTATCTATCTAAGTTGGGGAGTGTCTGTATTACATAATGGAATAACATACTGCCAATTGTTCGACAAATATTAAAAACAAAAAATATAATACAAGAATATTAAATAAACCATGTATATTTATTCTAAGGTCCTGTAAGCTAGTTCAAATTTTGTTTTACCCATGTATATTTAACATTTATTTTTTATAATAATCAAAAAATAGACTTTGTTTTTGCCAATACCTTTTAGAACTATAAATAAAGAAAATGCATGGTAAAAACAAAAATAGAATAAATAGAATACTTACATTAGCAAGAAAAATAATTAAAATGGAAAGCTATTTAGAATTCAGTTATGCAAAAAATGAAATTTTATCTGGTTTTATTTATACTAAATGCTAGATTCTGATCTGCTTAAAAATTTTTATTAGTATAGATTGAAGAGTTAAAAAATGGTTTCCAAGCAATATTATATCAAATTAGAAATTATTGAGTTTGATTCTTTATCATTGTCATAAGTTATAGATATTGACAGATGTGGATCATTTTCAGACTTTTCCTGAAACATACTCATAGTTAGGGAATATTCAATGCAAATGATTTAATTTTTAAAGCAAATTTCTTCATAATAGAAAATATTTACTGAAAATATTATCAGAAATACATGAAATACCAGAATAAATTAATTGTATTGTATAGATGAGGCAATGCTGTACATACAAAGGATATATTTTCACAATATTTGTTTTTATATTTATCAATTTTCTCTATTAAATATCTAACACAAAAATAAATAAATTTTTTACAAATCACATTATTTATCAATTAAACAATAAAATATTCAAATATAATGAATTTAATTTAGTCTGCTATCTATTGACAAAATTTTTTTATATTATAAAAATTATGGCAGAACTGATTTATAAAATTATTAAAGGAAATGTAATCCTAATGTCATTATAAAATTAAAGCTAACTCAGATCATAACTAAATATATTTTTTTCATATTTATTATTAAGTTTTTAAAAAAAGTTGGTTATAATTATTATTTATAATTAGAAAGTTGGAGAGAATTATATAAATATAGTTCTCTCCAACTTTCTAATTATAAATAATAATTATTATATTTATTCAAGCAATCTTTTCCTTTGCATTATTCTTGGAAGTAATTATAAGGAAAAATTTACATAATTTTCTACCTTATTTTTATTAAAACATACAATTACTAGAAAATGTCAAAGAAAGTTAGAAAAAACATTCAGGCACTTCAAATATCTACATTATTATTATAAACTGCTCCAATATAAAAAAGCAAAACGAAGATGTGCAAAGAAAAATTTTGCCCTTCAGCTGAGAGTAGAAAACCAGCATCAGGTACACTGATTCCTAGAATTGCAAATCTAGAGATTACAATTAGTAAAAATAATCACAAAGTATTTGCTAATAGATCAGCAATATTGGAATGTGTTATGTTTACATCTGATGTATTAATATTAATAGTTTAATCAGTTTGTTAATATATTCATTTTTGATACATAGTAATTATCTAATGTGTAATATGTCCAATTTATCTAGGGGTAAATCAACCAAATAATCTAAACAAACTAAATTTATCCTTACTGTATTATTTTTGAACTAAACATACAAGAGTAAGTCTATCTTGTAACTCATTATTATATTAAAAATCATATTTTTCAAATTTTGCTATACACATAATTCAAATCTTTTTCAGATTTCTTATATCTAAATTTACATAGTCTCTACTAATTTATCAAATTTTGAATAATTATTTCTTTTAAACTATAATATTTTGACTTTATCACTCCACCATAAATTTCTTTTTATTAATATCTTCCCTTTGTTTCTCTAATCATCTTTTTTAAATTCTGCTTTTAAAATCTGGAAATGAGAAATATTATAGATAATATTACTCATTCTATATCTAATATTAGAGCTGGCTTGGTTTATGCTAATCTATGAAAAGATGGAAGGAAAATTGAGATGATTTAGCCATATCAGAAGGTTCAGATGAGAGGCTATTATTAAAGTAATGAATATTTTTATAGAAGAATATAAGAATAGACACTCAAAAATGTCATAGAAGAAGTTTTCAATAAAGATTTGAGAAATTATAGAATGATGGAATGGGCCTAAGATAAAAAAAAACTGAAGGAAAAGAATTCACCAGGCTGATAGTAAAGATAAGGTGAACGAAAAATGTAGAAAATCATTAAATAACTGAAAATTTCAAATTGCTGAAATTACATTTAACATTAAATATAGATAAGATTATCCAATTTCTATCTCAAATATTGCACTAATACAAAGTTATCTGCAAAAAAAAGCTATTTTTAGAAAACTAATTCAGTTTATAAAAATTCTTTGGTTTATACAAATAATTCAGATACGATTTTTATCTAAACTAAATTTCCCGTAAGTTGAAAAAATAATTTCTTAATAAAAATTATGAACTGAATTTGAGTGTGGAAGTAAGTGATTTTTTTATTTATACTATTAAGATATTATGGCATATCATTCCCTAACTGAAACAAGGTAAACAATATATGGAATGATGTGCTGATACTATGATATTTAAAATTAATAAATGATACAAACAATATAAATAAGCCAAGTAATTGGGACAATAAAATCCAGCATTAGACAGAAAAAACTAATCTATAAAGACAGAATATCTGCAGTTAATATAATCTCAACATTAAATTCTGTTATTTTTGCACTTTATTTATTAAAATAATTTTCATTCAGTAAAATGGACACAAATTTTATGAGAATGGAAATAAACAAGTCATATTATCATCAATATCAATTTTTTGTACAAAAATTATGATGGTAGCATATATTTTTTTCAAAAATAGTATATTTTATACAATATATTATATTATCATTTATTATTGAAATAATAAAATAAACATTCACTTATTTTATATTCAATAAAGTAATAATACAATTAGCTCTGGATATAGTGGATTTCACTGTAGTGAACATATTTCATTTGCTTTTGATCCATGTGTATTTTGATATATACTAATCAATTCAGTTATAATGAACTCTTACTTTGGTCACAGTGAACCTAAAAACAAAAATTCTGGGAAATAAAAATTCAAATATCATAATTGAAATTGCAAAGTCACAATACTCAAAAATATCAATTATAATAATCTAAATTTAACCTAATGGTTCAGGGTTTGAGTCCCTATTCGGATGCAAATTGCAAAGTCGAAATACTGAAAAATATCAATTATAATAATCTAAATTCAATCTAATGGTTTTAATGACTGTGCAAATCCATATTCTGGCCTAAGCTCAGGTCTTTTTACCATTTCCTAAAATAAATATATTAAATCAAATCAATCTACCAATAACTAACATCTACCCAACAAAAATAAACCAGAAAACTTACAGCAAAAAGTATCAAACAAGTATTAGATCTAAGTAGTGAAAAATTATGTTAGAAACTTATACTAATAAATTGAACAAATTCTCAAAATAAGTAAAGTTAAATAATAAAATATAAAATTTATTGTGACTCAAACACTTACAAAAGTGTAATTAAAGCTTTATTTAAGCAATAATAAAGCAAATCAAGTTATCAATGAAACTTGTTTAATTAAAATTCAAATATCCAAAACAACAATAAATATAACCTTAAGTACTAATTAATTCTATTACCTCCATTTCTGATACAAACTTAAGACATAGTTGATCTTTACAAGAAATTTAAGCCATTATATATGTAAAGTTAGAAGTCACTAATCAGCTCCAATGCAAAATGAAATACCTCTAACACCTCATTGTCAGTTGATGCTTACATTTTTATATGAGTGACAATGCCAAGCTTGTCTCATTTACATGTCATGCAATAAGTTCAAATTTCTTAGTTTACAGAGCAATCAATTCATGTCATCATCTTTACAAATTAATTAGGTACTGAATAAAACATTGATAAGCGATCATTCTTATATTCTTATATCAGATCAATGGTAATATTATTTAGAATAGATGATGTCAAGAACCGAGAGAGTTTGTTAGGAGACAGACTTCCGGTCCGTAACTCATAACTTCTGATGAGACAGAAAATGTAAAATGTGAATTAACTCTTAAACTAAAATATAATACATTAAATAATAATGAAAATAATGAAAAATAATAAAGAGCATACTAAAATAATAATAGGATAGGTCAGAGTAACTTCTTCACAAAATTATTTGAAAAAACTACTGTTGTTTAATTCAGGGATTGCAAAATGGTATAATCTCATATATTACAATTACACATCATTGCTATGCTGGCAAATCTCTAAAAACATTAGAAATGAAAAGTTTTTAGTTTTATATTTTAATGTCATCATTACATATCACAACATGGTGGTATCCAGAATGATAAAATTATTTAAAAATTGCAATAAAATGAATGATTTTTTTTCATTTTTGAATACTGCTAAGACTTTATTTTAAATTCTAATATAAATAAAAGCATTTACAGCAGTTTAGGGAAATTTTTTTAATGAACAAACGTTTTTGGCATTTTACGCCATCATCAGGTTCAATTCTTCATGAAACTTTCAAATTATAATAGAATAAGAATACACATTAAAGATTAAATACAATTCAAAATTTAAAATTTACATAGTGAACACTTTTTTTTATAAAGGTTATTAATTGACTTTATTTTTATAAAAATAAAAAATAAAATTAGGAATAAAAATATGTAAAGTTTGTTAGATGTTTGACACTTTTTCATAATTGTTAAACAGTACGTGTGTTTTCCATGCAATTTTATTTTTAATACATTTTATCAATTATGTACTGCCATGATGTTAAGTTTTATGATGTTTTTTCGTTTAGTATGTTTTCATGTTTTTTTCTCTTGACTATTTCCAATGCTTCTGAAATTAGTCCTTGCTTTGTATTTGAATGATTTTTATATAATTTACTAATGTAGGTATTAAATAAGCACATAAAACTTAAATAAGTATTATTTCGTCATTAACTACAGACAGTTGTCTTCTCAAATCTAAAATAAAATCACAATATTGACACAATTAAGCATATGATTTATCTATTTGAAGATCTAAAGTGCCAAAATCTGACAGAAAAACTTCCATTGAGTTTATAAAGTTAAAAAACTAGGCTAACATGATTTAATGTGAAAAATGAATTTTTATGATGGAAAATCGTTTGATTTTTTTTTATTAATAAACTATTGATGTATTTGATTAAAATTAATATCTCTTGATCTATACTGAACAATATTATTTCATTTTCAAAAAGATTTTAACAAAAAATAAAAAATGCAGCTGAAGCAAATAGATAATCAAATATAAACATGAGGAGGTAGAGTCATTAAAGTTATAGTAAACAAAATATCAGTTTCTCAGAAGTTCATTATAACCAAAATTGATTGTATTTACTATATTTTTACTTTTATTTGTGTTTTTCAGACATTTTATAAAAAATTTGTAATATGATTAAAATTAACCTATCTTTAAAATGTTTAATACAGTTATCAAGAATATAAATATAATAGAAAAATTAAAAATCAAAAAATTTTAAATATTTTCAAATATAATGATTTATATTTCAAAACATTGGTGGTATTTTGCCTGAAGCTATCACTACAAGATGACATCAGTGGAATATACTATATTATTCCACAATATTCATTCTCGAGGAACTATTTGTTTGTACTTAAAACTTAGACATATATTATATGCTTATTTTATATATCTCAATAATAATACAGAATAATAATCTGTTAAATTTACATAAATTTTATGTATATCAACTATACTTACATCAACTAAAAACATTTGATTGACATAAAATTAAAGCATTAAGGCTGGCAAATAAATAATTCAGATCAATGCATCTGATTTTTAAAAATTTTTTTCTATCTAACAGTATATACTAATCATATGCTATAAAGCAGCCTAACTAGAGGAATAACTACAAATCAAATATCCTAAGTCAAATTAACTCCTATCATAATTTAATTTTAAATTATTATGTAGATGTTAATTTGTCTTAGAATATTTGGTTTATACATTAATCATCCAAAAATCAGAGAAATGTGCTTCATTTAAACATAAAAATTGATAACACATTTTAATAATATAAGAATAAAACTGCTTCAATACAAATCTTTACTACAAAATATGATTTCAGACATCAATTTATTTAAATCAAGTTAGATAAATCTTCAATACGTATATATGAATTCAGCATGTTTTATTTGAATCAGATAAATCATGTGATTCAGGGAAAAAAAAAATATCTGATAAATGAATTTTGCATTTATTACAACAACTTATATTAAAATATTCTATAGAATAAGAAACAATCACAATATATTTTATACACAAAATGATGTAATGACCATTTAGAAATATGAAATTTATAAAACATGAACATTACTAAAACTAATGTTTAAATATAAAAGAATATTTTATTTACTCATTTATTTTGTATAAATCTGCAATAAATGAAAATATCTAATTGTATAAATTAGTAAATTTCTTATTTGCATTTAAGTTTGCCAATAACTTATAATTAGGTCTCTTTCCAAAAATATGATTGAAAGTTGCTATTATATATATATAATAATAATTCTTGATTTGCCTGTATCACACAATATATAGTTTTATTCTTGTGTTTTATCTTAGAATGCCATGAATTTAGAATATTTAATATTTTATTATTTTACCTTTTAAAGCTGTATCACTTGAAGCTGGAGATATATCACTTTTCTCTCCGACTACCACCATATCACCTTTTTCTCTGCTTATTATATCTTCTAATGGTAATTCAGCTTTCTCTGTTTCATTAGCCTCTGTTGATAAAACTGAATTATTTTGAATTTCATTTATAGACTGTATAATAAGCATACTATCTGTCAGTAATTTCTGTGAATTATCTTCACCCTGAGATTGAGATAACTCATTTGATAAGGTATGTTTTCCAATAAGTTTTGATTTATATCCAACTTCAGTTTTAAAAGTTTCTTTATTCTTTTCAGGACAACTTTCCTTACAGTGTTCATTTATGTCAGACCCATATGATCTTCTAGAAATTATTTCATTATTAGTTAGGACTGAAGAACTATCATCTAGACAAGTGTTTTCATTTTTATTAGGCAGTTTACAATTTTTACACTGAACTAAACTGGAAGAACTTGTAATAACTTCAGAAAAGTCATCATCTAAACAAAATTCCCAAGAAAATTTATTAGTTCTAATTTTTTAATGTTATACTAAAAGATGATTTTTAAAATAATAATAATATGATTAATATAACTCTTATATTTATAAACTGTTCACATAAAACTTTTACTACCAAGTTTCAATATCAAAGAATTAAATTCTCTTGAAATCATTTGACTTGACATATTTTTTAATACTTGTAATTTATAAAAAACATAAAATACAAATAATAAACAAATAAATAATTTAAGAACAAACCATCATCCCAAAGTGACTCTTCTTTTGGAATTTTAATTTCTGCTCTTTTCATTATTTCAGCTCTTTTAGCTTCTGTCTGTTTTAAAAGATGTACTCTATAATAATAGCGCTGCCAAAATTCTGCATGAGATACTGCTGCAGGAACCTACAATACAGTTTTTATTACAAAAATTTAAGTAGATAAAATAATTATAATTCATATTAGATAAAATATAAATAATATAGAATTATTCATTTAAAATATAATCCTAGATTTTGATGTTTAAAATAATCCAAATTGCTAAATGATTTATTTTTATTTATAATTAATTTAAAGTGTCCAACATTTCCCAATTATTATTAGAACATAATTTCACTTATTTATATATAGATAAATAATTAAATTTGTTGAAACAATTTTAAAATACATAATCTTGAAATTATGTTTAAAATCATATTTCTGGAATCATTATTAAAAGATCTTTAAAATTACATTTTATCTGAGATATTTGGAAAAAAATTCTTGAAGTTTTATAAAACTTAAAAATTCTTTAAAGTAAATAATTTAAAATATTCTTGTAGTATTTTGAATGCCTATACCAATTTCAAGCAGTTATTAAGATCTCATATTTTAAATCGATACTAGCAAAAATGAAAATTGTTTTTAAGTTTTCTAAGATTAACTCATTTCTTGTCAATTTTTTTAACAGTATGGCATCTAAAACTTATAATAATTATTACATATTTTAATATTTTAAAATTTAATTACAGAAAGTCCCAGATTTACAACAGGGATGTGTTAAAAAATTTCAGCTATAGTTCAAATCTCTTATAACTTGGAACTTCATTTTCTATGGGCACAATGATATAAACAGAAATTCCCTTATCATCAAAAGTCAGAATATTCAACATGTTTTTAAAAATTAATACAGTTCAATTATCTTGAATAAACATAATTTAATCTATAAAATGTACAATCTCAAGATTGTCAATATTTTGTGTAGTTAAATAAAAAGAAAATACTTAACAAAAACAAAAAGCTACAGTCTCAATCTGTAATCTTGTCTACCTATGTCAAAGTTTTTAACTAAAATAAGCAAACATATTTTTAATACCACTTCCCAATAAAATCCATTCCAGATCAAACTACAAACTTTCCATATCTGCAATAGAGTTTTACAGTATAAAATGAACATCTAAACCTGATCCATCAAAAAAGTTTACTGAGGCATAGGATCCAAACTCAATCTTGAGTCCAGAGGCCTAGGATTGGATCCAGATACATGAATTATTTTATTATTTGTGATTATAGGAATTTCAGGAAATATTCTGGAATTGAAATGGGATTGACACCAATGTCATATATGAAACAAAACATTGTGAAAAAAATAAAATTTCAAAAAAACTGTTTATATTGTTAGAAAGAGAGCAAAAAAGGCAATAAATCTTGGAAATTTGAAGAGATTTCATCAAAAATTAAGCAAGATTTTACAATTTTAATTTTCATATTTTTTTGCATATTAATTAGGCTTAATTTCAAAAAATACCTAGCATCTAAGAAATTACAACTCATTCTCAAACAGGTAAGCAGCAAGTCCATTTTTTGGATATGCTAATTACTTTATGCAATGAAAGTTTTATCATCAAAGTCTACGGGAAACTCTCCTTTATCCCAACACTCATTTCAACCTCGTCAAATGACCTATGTGTATGTGGGTTCAGCCTTTTCTTCTTATTTTAATTGGATTGCAACACATTGCAGCTCAGAACAAGACAAGGAAGAAAAATTTAATTTTATAATTAATAATAAAAAGAAATATGGCTACACTTTTAGATTTATGTGTAATATCTTCAGTAAAATTTACAACTCTGTTTTTAATCATTCACAAGTGCAAATGTTTGATTGTAGCAGCTCACAGAACCAAGATTCAACTATAAGGTTGTCCGGAAAGTAATTTAGTTTTTTTCATGAAAATGAATGACAATTTGTTTATAGTAAATAAATATTTTATTCAATTATATTGACCAGTTTGGTCCAATACATTTTGCCAGCTTTCTGGTAGTAGCATGATTCGATGCTTGTAGAACTTTTAATCTTTGC
>WUQG02413554.1:0-15991 GCA_011317285.2 Androctonus mauritanicus | reverse complement strand
TAATTTATAAACTTACGTAAAAATTTACGTACATTGTGTAAACAGTAGCCGTTCTGCGCAGGCAGTTCTACGGTTAATATTATTATTCACTGCAATACTATTATCAGTAACTATATCCAACTGAACCTATGGTGATATCCACGGATACAATTGGATACAGTCACTGATTTATAAAAAAAAAAAATTTATCATGAGAGAAAAAAAGACTAAAAAGATGAACGCAAATGTGATTCCTTCTCTGCCTATACAAGATATTACCATATCACAAATAGGACTGCAAAGTTTTACATCAATACAATATGGTCCATATCATACCACAAAAACAAGATTGGGAAGAAAAATATAGGTATTATTATTGAAGTAACCTACAGTCTTCAATCGATTTTATACTAACAAAGATCTCTATGAGCAGAACCATGCTTTATTAATCAGGTATTCCCCAATTTACATAAAAATTTTCAAAATTTTTTTTTCTTTTTTTTTTGAGCTATAGAGCATAAAAAATTTATTGTATTTGTATGTTAGAAGTCTGAACATATCCGTTTACAATATTTAAAAGTTCATTTTATTTAATTTATGTTTTTTGCATTTATTTTGTTGATCTTAAGATTTGTATTATTGATATATTATTATTACAAGCAGTGTTGTCTCTCTTTCAGTCAGATAACAATATGGTACCATAATGCAATATATATTCAATCATAGTAGTCCACTAATTCCAGAATTTTTGTTAAAAATTTATTTTTCTGATTTATATAAAAACTTTGTCTCATTTATTTGTGTGAGTTGGAAAATACTTGCATATAGCAAAATCTCATAATTAAAAATATTCAGGATCAAAAATCAGATTTTGAATTATGCAATTTCAAATTAAGGTATTCCTCGACTTAAGATGGGATTCCATTCCAACGTCTCCATCATAAGTCAATTCTGATTTAAATCCAGGTTGTTTTTAATTCTTGGCATACTAGCCATCTGGTAGATATTTGAAGTAACTTTAATTAATCACAAATTTACATAAAATAATTTCAAATAACGCAAATTTTAAGTCATTATTGGAATAGAATTCAGCTTCAAATTAAAAATTAAATCAAATTTCAATTTTATCTACCGTAATAATGATAAAATATATATTTTGATCTTATGACTGTAATTTATTTAAAATTAAAAAGTACTTTGAATTGACGGTTATTGAGTTAACAAAATTTTTCTAAATATAATGTGACATATAACAATCCGAAGAATATGCCAGGAAGCTCAATAAACACAAGCAAAAAAGTAGATTGTGACAAGACTAACACAGCTCTATCAAAGAAATTTTATTAATTGGAAGAACAATTCTGTAATTAAGAAACCACCTTATAGACAAAAATGGCAGAACAATAAAGAATGAAAAAGAGAAAATTTAAAAATTCAAATCTAAACACTATATCACAATAGGGAAAAGAATTTATAGCTACAAAGTTTTTAGCTTTAAAAAGACATCACTAGCTCTATTAGCTAAAATATAAAAAAATTTGAATTACAGAAGATTTAAACATTATTTCAGTTAGATGTTATGTACTGCTCTAGATCAAACTGAAATGATTCATATATAACAACATTCATGATATATAAAACAAGTTCATGAAAATGAAAATTTATAACAAATATTTCATAATTAACTTTTGAATATTTGTGATTTTGAATTATACAATTTAGTGTTTTACATAACATTTTAAGATTATATATATGTAACTCAGTTTAGGCTTTAAATTATTACTCTGTATGCTATTTCTCAATAGTATCTGTTTTTACACACTGAAGTTAACCTAAATTAGGACAGCTTCAAGTAGATTATCACTGATTATCATAATTTCTTCCAGCTTTTTTGTATGTTTATCATTTTTATTCCTTTAGTCTCCAGTGTAGTTCTAATTTGTTTATTATTTTTTGACATTGATCCATTTCACTTCTATATTCACCTTGTAACACTTTCGAGCTAGTACCATAGTGAGGTTAATTTGCATTACATCATTCTTGTACTATTATCTTCTGCCTCAAATTTTTAGCAGTCTTACATGTTATAAATTCTTAGCAATTATATTTACATATTCTTCAATTTTGTCTGCTATCCTTATTTTCCATAGGTGTCACATTACATATATCAGATCAGATTTTTCAATATTTCAGATCTTTGTCATTTTTCAAAGCTTAAATATAGTTGATTGCTGTTAAAATGATACACACTCTCCCTTCACTTTTCTTAATTGTACTTGTTATAGCACTTAAATCTAAGTATATGGTGTTCACATCTTTCTGTCAAAACACAAGAGTCTAAAAATTTAATTTATAAAAAATAATGTAAAAACCGTAACTCAAGTAAAGATAAGTCAAAATATATTAAAAGAAACACTAAAAAATGTAACTATCTGATAAAAAAAAAAAAAAACAGCCAGAATAATTAGAATTCTTCTTTCTAATAAAGTTTAAATGATTAAAAATAGAACAATTAAAATGTATTTTATAGTAAATGAATAACTGAAAAGATCACAAATCAGTTGAAAATAAATAGCATGGTTTGTATATTATACATTTATATACATAATATAAGATGATCTGACCTTTGAACTGTTTTTTGGAACGAAATTGTCATAAGTCAAAGATTATCTGTACTTTTTTAAATAAATTTTCTTTAAAATTAAAATAATGATGCAACTTAAAATACTGGACTCTATGGAGCAAAGGTGCAACTGCTCCTAAATATATTAGGATGTAGCAGATTATTATTATTTTTGCCTGCTATTCTATGAAAATGAAAGAAAGAAAACATTTATAAATGCAAACCATTAATAACTAAAAAGATATAAGTACGTAGTTTGGCTAAAATTAATTTTTTCTCATTACAAAACTCTTATCAAAATTGACTATTTTTTTCTGATAGTTTTTCGTGAAAAGATATATAAATATTTGGATATTGTTAACTATGCTGTTCCCAAGACATAAATTTATTGCTCTAAATATATATTTATATTATATTTAGAGCAATATTTATGAATAGAAATTTTCAGTTTTCTTACTAAAATACACCTAATCGATTCTAAACTATTTTCGACTTCATTTAAAGCTTAAAACAAAATTACAAAGTGTAACCAACAAATACAAAATGTATATACCGTTTATAGTAGAATATTACAGATGTATACATACAGAATTCGAATCATCATCATGAATTTAGAATTTATTAATTCACATGAAATATGTTTTGTTTAAATAGACGAAGACAGTATGAATCAATGATCTTATAAGAAAAAAATAATACATAAAACAGAAATTTAGACTGATGTAATTGCCTATTGTAAAATTTCAATACAGCAATGAATTAAATTTTATTAATATTTAAGAAAAATTCATATTTCTGTTTTTTTTGGGTTGATGCCAACTACAGAAGGGAACTGTGAGTCATTATGTATGTGTAGGAATGATTAATGCATTAGCATGTATTTATTTTCCTCGTACAATTGGAAATATATTTTATATAAGATAATAATCTACCTTACATAAAAATATGAAAACTTATAGTTTGGCATTTTAACAAAAAAATATCTCTGAAAACAAAACTTGAGATTTAAAAACTCAATTTGATATAGAAGTATTATTATTTGATACTTGATAATTCTGTCTCAAGTATTCTGAATGTTGTAAATTTGTAATTGTACTGAAGATGACTATGATAGCATAACACATAATAAAATTCTCAATGTTGTAAGAATAAAATCAAAAAACGGACTGCTAATCTTAATGTAAAAATGTAAGAAAATTAAGCACACTCACGCAGTGATGGGAAATTCTTATTCATTTTAATTAAAAAAAAATTATTTTTTTTTAAAATTAATAAGAATTTCCCATCACTGCGTGAGTGTGCTTAATTTTCTTACATTTTTACATTAAGAGTTGTAAGAATATTTCTCAAAAATTATTATTTATTTATTAGAAATGCTGTTACAGTTTATATTTTTTAGACAAGTTTAAAAATTTCTTAAATTAATAACAGATCTAAATATGTGACTTCTCGGGACTTACAAAAATAAAATCACGAACAAGCAATTTTGCATACAATATCAATTTTTAATATGTACCTAAATTTATATGGGATTAATAAAATTTTATTAATCCAACATAATTAAATTTTTAAAAATTATCTAAAACTTTTATTAGATTCACATTATTTTCAATTGTTCTCATAAGAAAATATATTTATCGTGTTAGGCTAGAATCAAAGTTATATTCCTTTAATACTGAATCATTTAAAATTAAAAAAGTTTTTTTTAGATCTTTATAATACACAAGGCCATCATGATCGGAATATCAGAATTTTAATTAGGATCTGTTTATCTTTCATTATTAACTTTCCGGACATATCTAGATATAGAATATTCAAAGCAAAAATATTGAATTTATTGAAAAACCACTTTTCAGTCTAGATCATACATTTTAGAATTAATGGTAAATTTAATTTTCTCGATTTATGAGATATAAAATTAATAGAGTTTTAGTTTCTCAAAAATTTAGCAACAATCTTTGTAAAATAAAAAGATTTATTTACAGGTTAAAAGTGGGAAAACGAGTTAAAGAACCCAAAAAGAGGTGAATTCCGATTTAAAATAAACTAAAAATGTAGAATAAGATAATTATGATTAAGAAAAATGACAAAAACCCAATTTCTTAAGAAATTAGAACATTTCATTTGTGATAAAACTGTTAAATTTTAGATAAGCAAACAAGGTAGAAAAATATTCAAAAAAAATTTTTTTTAACAACTGTAAGCTATTTTTTCTACATCTCAGCACTGTTATTCTATTTAAATTATAAAATTACAATTTAAAATTCACGTACAAATATATAATACAACGTAAAAAAATAGCTAAATTATAAGCACAAATTTGAAGATATTAAAGAAGAAATATACTAAATTATATTACATTATATATAGTTTAACGATGTTTTACCAAATCAACAATTTTAATTATTATTCTATTTATTTTTCTATGTCAAATATAGGATTTATGATCGTTCAACTTATGATATTCTGATCTTACGATAGCCCTCACAATATTCCAAACTTGACTATTTTCATAGCATATTAGCTAGATATATTTTTTTGTTTTGTTAAAAATGAAGTAAAGCAATTGCTTACCACCTTGGGATACGGGTTCAATTCTGGATGATTTTACATCTTGGAGCCGAGGATCAATTCTGAATTATCTTATAATTTTAAGGACCCAAGATCAAATCTGGACAATTATACCATCTTAAAGGATTCAGTATTCCGTTTTCTATTATTATTACTAAAATTATTAACATTTTGGGATGATTTTCAACTATGTTTTGATATTTTTTGTTTTCAGTTGTTTTGATAACCCTATCATAAGTTGAGGACAGCCTGTATTATTCTAGTAATAAATGAAACTAACTAATTTATTCCAGACCAATATAAAATTTCTGGTATTAAACAGTAAAACTCAAAAGGGTTGCATCTGCTATCGACTTCATATACTGTCTATCATCATTAAGACAGTCTATAGTCCCAGTGATAAGATTCCCAAAATATTGATTGCGTATATCAAGATTAAGGATTAAATGAATTCAAAATAGTAAACAGAGACCAGGTTCGGGAAACAAAACAAAAACACAAAAAACAAGTTTCAAAGCCTAACCGAAAACTTTATTGATGATGGTTTTAACCCGAAAGTACTTTAAATAAAAAGTTTTCGGTTCGACTTCGAAGCTTGTTTTTTGTGTTTTTAAATTTTATCAAAATATAGTAGAACCTCAGTTTAATGGCTAATAGGAAAAGGGTATCTGTTAATGGCAAAAATCTGTTAAAGTATTTTAAAAACAATATAGTAGGCCTATATTAAAATTATGAAAAATATTACAATTATATTTTCTTATTCCGAAAAAGCAATTATTTAAAAAAAATTTTTTAATTTATTCATTATAATCATCATTTTTTGTTCTTAAAATTTTCTGTGATTGATAGCAGTGATCAAAAATAAATTTCAAATGTTTGTTGAGAAGTAAAAAAAAAAATTTAGTTCGAACATTTTGTTAAATCAGAAATCTATTAAACTTAAGTCTACTGTAAAAGATTTAAATTTAATTGATAAAAAAAAATACAATCGGAGAATTTAACTGATTATTTGGATAAATTTTTATTTGATTCTGAATAATTTAATTTTAATTTTCATTTGAAACTAAGAAATGAAAAACTTAAAAAAGTACAATAAATTTATACAAAAATAATTAAATTTTTTTTAAAAAATAGGTTATAAATTCTGTTTATGTTACGATTTTTATTATAAAAACCAAATTTAAACAGAAAAACCGATTTTATTTTTGAGAAGTTTATTTTGCATGTTTATATACTTTTTTGATTACTACGAATTTGACAGATGAAAAAAAATTAACAAAAATAGTTAAGTAACGATATTAACTTTATTTTTATTATTAAAAAATGAGTTAAAATAATAAATTCTAAAAACTTTTTAAATTTATTATTCACAGTAATGCATATTTTTAACATTAATATATAGTATACTTTCATGATGTCATTTAAAAAAAAAAATTTTCTGAGAAGTGAATAATAGAATCTTACTTCTTTTTCACAGAACTGAAACACGACACTTTGTAAGAATTTATCAGGGTAAAATGAAATATGAAATTTAATGAATAAATTTGACCATCCTTATTTTACTGGGCTCCTTATCATTTTTACCGAGATTTCAATTGGTGATATGAAAGGTGGTATTCCAGATAGAGGAAATACTGCTTTACAGCATAGAGATCTCAAGATAGCAATTTAGTCATTGAACAGATCAGAAAAATGTCTAGAGAATTGCTCATTGTTAAAAGATATTAAAAGATAAAAATGAAGAATTTTTTAGAGTTACTGAAAAAAAAACAAGTTTAAATAATTGTTATAAGGAAAAAGTAACTTAAAAAAAGGACAGGAAATTATAAAATAATATAATTAATAAGTTTTGACTACTGAAAGAAAAACAAGTTTAACCATTTCAAAAACTGGAAACTCTACACAATGATAGAAAATTACTGAGAACAACATTAACTTAAAATAAAAAATTTGCAATTAATAACCTAAATACGTGCAATCCCAATTAATTCATTATAAAACAAAATATAAATTTATACAAAATTTTAACATCCCGAGAAAGAAATGGTTAAATATGACAAGGAAATTTGCAACAACAAGTGGAATAAGTTAATATTTCTAATCAATAATCAACAAGTATCAAAGATCTGCACTGCCACAGGTTAAAACTACACAAATATCATCAGCTCTAGAGCTGATGAGGTTGAAACTACACAAATATCATCAGCTCTAGAGCTGATGATATTTGTGTAGTTTCAATAATCAACATCGAAAAATAAAGCTAACGCAGATGCAGCAATTACAATGAAACCAGTCTTAATTAAATCTAGTATAACAGAATAACACGATACTTGAAAACTCGACAAAATGCAAACCTTTAATATTTCACTAGAGAATAATTTATAACTTTTTTTTTAACAGATTAAAAATTTTACTATAAACAATTTTAATTTTCTTTAATATTCTAAATCTTCTAAAATTTTTACGTTATCATTTAATTCGAAAATATATGAGATTATGATAGTTTACAGGAGGACAAAATGATAAGAATGCATTTAAAAAAATTCTCATATTTTTAGAGTGATTTCATGTTAGAAAACATATTGTCATTTGTATCAGATGTTCTTAAAAACAAAAATTAATGTGATAAATTTCAAATATTGATCTTAAAAATCTGATAACTTTCAAATGAAACCACTTAAAAATCCGTTTTCATATGACAAGCACTAAATTTTCTTTGCCATATTTTCCCAAGCATAAAATTCTGGGAATATAAACAATGTTTATTATCAAAATATATAAAAAAAAAAAAAAAACTTGTATTCAAAATATTTTAAAGCAAATTTTATATTCAATAGTTTTATTAACTTTATTTGAAATTTATAATTGCTTTTGATATGCATATAAATACATTTTTAATCTCACTGTTAACTTTTTACTGTTATAATAAAAAAGCAAAAAGTTTTCTCAAGAGTTACTTCACGACATAGTGAAAATTAGCAGCTGCTCTCTGGGATCAACTTCTTCATTCATCAATTATAATCAACAACTGTTTCGGGTTTCATAATACGTTTTCCTGAAATTTTTTCCTTTATTTTTTAAAACGTTCAATAATAAAAATGTATTATTATTATTTTTTTGATTTATTGTATAATATTCCAATAAATTGTTATTTCTCGTACCAATTGAGTTAAGTACGAAATTATTTGTAAGAATTTTTATTAAAAAATATTAATATTCTTTATTGCCATTATCTAAAGCTGCAAATGTTAATCGATAAGATGTTTTGGATTAATTTTTTTGACTACTTGTAAGTGAAGTGTTTGGAAGATGATATAATTTCTGTAAAAAGGAAAATATGCATAAAATCTATAACAGAATCCTTCCACATAGTATGAATATGAAAAAATATTTTTATAGTAATTTTAATATTTAGTAAATTTGTAATTTCTCATTTTTATTTATGTTTTGAAGTAATTTTAAATACACATTATCTGTCAACGATATCGAATATTTTAGTTAACACCTAACCTTATCTCTCTAAACTGTTTGAAAGCATTTATGCTCTAGAAATTCTAGCACAAGTATTAAAAAAAAAAAAAAAAAAAATATTTCACTTTCAAAATTCTTAATTTATTTATTATTATGGAAACACAAGTAAAACGTAAATACACACAATTATCATCTTAAATGTAATCGCTTTACTTAAAAGGAATAAATTTAAATAAAATTTTTGATTTTTCAGTATGTAAAAATTGATATATTATTTAACTAGGAATTTTTAAATTTTATTAATACCTGGAACAATTTTATTATTGGTACTCCAATCAGTTTTTACGGGTGGGGAAAGCCTGTTATGTTTCTGTTTAAAGATCTGATTAACTCCTTAATGAGAATAATAATGTAAGTCACTTATTTTTCTTATAAGGAAACCAGAAACACATTTATCCGAGAAAACTAGATTGGGCCAAGCTTGATAAACATACAGCAGTCAGGACAACCTTTAATTAATCATATTCTCTTAGCAAATAAAAGAAAAGAAACGTTGACATATATATATATACACACCTAAGTTTTTTTTTGTCAATTTCCATATAATATTAAACGTATATTAAAGAGATGATAAAAATTAGACAGAATGATTTAGATAATTTTTAAATGATACAAAATTTTATAAAAGTAATAAGATGGATAACATTGTTAAATATAACTAATGAATGATAAAAAAAAAAAAGCATTATCATGATTGCATATTTTGAAAGTGAGTAGAGATTTTTATCAGTTACAGAATTTAAAATGTATTAATGAAAAAAATAACTAATGACTGAATTTTATCTGCTACAATAATACTTTTGATGTATAAATTATTATGAGAAAGCACTTAACAGCAGGTGTATTACATTGAGCATTAACTTGATTCTTAGTCTAATGTTTTATCATAATAATTTATTAAAGAAGAAGTAACAAAGCAGTTTCCTTATTTCTTATATTATGGAACTTTTGAAGTAATTCTAATCATTTTTTATATTTCATTATTAGTTTATAAATAATAAAACGATTCACGTACAATAAGAAACACTTAATTTATGTGCATAGCTTGAATTTATGATAATGTATGTCACAACCTCATATCTTATCCAAAACATGAAACACAGACTGTAGGCAGAAGCTGTTGTCTGAGCAATATAAATCCTACATTATTCTTCACTTTATTTTTATATATAAATAGTCCTCGACTTACAATGGAATTTGATTTTTAAAATTTCAAAATCAAATTCCATTGTAAATCAGAAATGCCCAAAATTTGTGATTTCTCGCTACTAATGTTTACTAGGACACTATACTATTTTAATAAACATAATCAATACAAATCTATAAGAATCAGACAAAAAAAAAGGACATCTTCCATCTGCCATTGGGTCCAGGAATTGAATCTAAATCGACTGCATTGATTAATAGCAGAATTTATTGATGACATCATCATTGTAGCCTAAGTATGAGTTGGTCATAAGTTAAGGACTACCTGTATTTTAAAATTATTTTACTATTCACTATAGCAAAGATATTTTATTATTCGACATTTTTCTAAGAAAAACCGAAAATGATGATTTGAGAAATGCATTATGTTTTTTCCTTTAATTTTTAGTCAATTTTGGTAAAAAAATAAAAATTTAATTATGTAAATAACTTTTGGAATAACTTTTAATTGGTTACTAGATGGTTTTCTAGTAACCAATTAAAATATAAGAGAACTTGTTGTTGCATGTTAATTCACATCTAATGAGGATAAGATTACTTTTGGAAATCTTATAAAGACAAATAAAGTTGAAAGTATTTTTCGTTAATCTTAATTATATTATCTATTAATAAAATTATATTAAAAAATAATTAAAATAATAAAATAAATTATCAAAAGATAATTTAAGTTAAAAAGATAAATCTTTTCTGCTGATAAATCTCAAATATCAAGATAAGTATTCAGTTATCACAAGATCTAGTTTTTGCAGTTCCTAATAATCTATCATTTAAACTATTAATTCAATCAAACAGTTCATAAATTATGTGGTTCTGGAAAGAATTAATCACCTACATTCGAAATTCATTCCATTACTTTTACGTGACTATAGATGTATGATTAAAACGCATGTCTTCAAATTTAATTTTCGATAGAATATTCTTTTTATTAAATGTCAAAAATTTAATCAAATAATTTAATAGTTATTAAAGAGAACCTCAGTAGTCCGAACACACAGTGGTTTTAAAAGGATGAAGCTATAAGATTAATATATTCAAGAGTGACTTTTAATCATCTTATCCCTTACTAAATTTTATAAAACAAAATCCAAACTAGCTTATAAGAACTTAGAATAAACTTATAGATGCAGGAGCGCTTTCGGGCTGGACTGCCCCTCACTTTGTGCAGCTGAAGAGCGACAGTCCAGCCCGAAAACGCTTCTGCATCTATAAGTTTATTCTAAGTTCTTATAAGCTAGTTTGGATTTCGTTTTAACTAAAATTTTATAAAAATCAATCAAATAATTTAAATGTAACCAAGAAGAAACCTCTAATATTTTGGATGTCTGCTATTTTAATACAGTCAAAGATAAAGGGTTAATTGAAATATCATCAAAAACATTTTCAAATAACTTTTACTTTCCTATAAAATTTCATAAAAATCTAATAATTTAAATATTTTAAAATTTTGTATCTGCCATTTTTAAATAACTGAATCTTCAAAGTTAAAAGCTGTGGCATCAAGGTTATCTTAGTTGGCAGTCTTACAAAATTGTTAATAGAAAGCATATTGACAGATATTATGGTGAACTTATATGTCTCATTTTCCTTATGAAAATATGTCAAAAGGAATAAAATTCTGTATTACAGTACAAGAGCGAAAACTTATATTAAATTGTATACTCTAACATATAATTTAGAATGATATTTTTACAATGAATATATATTATTCTGTACAGTTGTCTATATAAACAAATACAAACTAAATATTTAAAGGAAATAAAATAAATTTGGCAAGAATCTAATTTGAATGCTTCCATTTGCTCGTGAATACTAATATAGCATGCATATTTTAATGTAAATGTTCCAGCAAATAGAATTTTTGCATTCAATCGTCAGTAAGAGAGAATCATTAGTTGTGATTATTATATACTTCAATCATCTAATGGAATCAATATCAACTGTAAACAACAACACACAAACGTCTAAATAAACAGGCAAGCAAAAGCATTCTAGCTAAATTCCCTAACTTATTTATTTACGCCTACAATAAATATTGTTATAGAAGAACTATGATATTTTTATAATTTAATGCTAATTTTTCAAATCTTAACTGTTAATAGTTATTTATTTTTAAGATAAAATTATCTAAGTGAAATATATATCATTGCAACTATACAATACTTTACTATCTCGAGGAATGAAATGGCTTTTAGTTTAATTTCTTAGTTAATATAAATTTTTTATAAAAATTGATCTTATATTCATCTGCAAAATAACTCAAGAACTAAACTTCAGAGTAATTCAAAATTTAGATGATTATTCATTCTCTGAAGTATATGCCATTAACTTGAAGTTTCTATGTGATCTTATTACAAGACAGCAGCTGTTCAAAACTTTAAAAAGCAATATTTTTGAAAATATTCGTTGGGCACAAATAATATATATTCATTTGAAAGAATTTTAAACATTTTTTTACATATATATAAAAATGGGTTTTATAAAATCAATTTATGTACACTTCAAAATATCTCAAGGGCAGAACACTTGCAGAGCATACAAATTTAAAAAATAATTACTTATTGGACAAGCAATAAGCCTATTAATTTTGAACTTTCTACGTAATTCATTCTTTTTTTTTTTTTTTTTATGGTAATGAAGTTTGAAATTTTAAAAGTTGATATTTTTGAAACTGTTACATGTGAATATTATATTTATTTGAAAGATTTTTATAAAAAATAGCTGTACTGTTATCACTCAGAAGTCTCGTGTGCTATATTTTTTTTTAAATATCAATAATTTTCTTTCCTTTATTATTTAAAAAGGAAATCGATATTTCACTTTAAATAAACAGTTCTGGAAAGAACTAATTGCCTACTTTATCAATTTTTTAATTATATTGAAATAATTAAAGATGTACAATTATATAATTAAAATATATGCCATCAATCACTCTCAATGGCATGATCCTTTTATTGAATTTTATAAATTAATCAACTATCTATAATTTTAAAGTTATTAGAATTAGCACTTATTCACTGTGATAAGTGGAAGTTGAATTAGAATTAACTTCAAAACTTTTAGATCTATGCAATTTTTTGGAAGTTAAAGCTACAGGATTAACTGATGTATCATCAAGTTTACTAGTAATTTTGAAACTGTATAAAAGTTTGAGATTTATTATTGATATGGTATGGATGAGTAATATAGTACTTTTAAGAATCAAGATAACCTTCTTGCCAGATTTCAAAAAGTCCGTTAATTCAAGATTGACAGACTTTTTGAATTACAGAATTAGACAGAAAGAAATAATAAGTTACAAATTAATTAAAAAATTATTATTAGAGGGGATGCAGTCAGATAAAGCAACATGATCTTGTAAAGTCTATTGCAATTGGTCTACTTCAGCCCATGAACAAGGCTATAAAAACTGTTACAAATGATACGGAGAATTAAAAAGTCTTACTTCCCTTTTAAAAGTAGGCTAAAAATGAAATATTAACAGTTAATGATCATAATACAATAGAGAAAATGATGTAGCCGAACCTATAATTGCGCTTAATTTACTTTAATCCATATATAATCATTAGTACGTAATAAATTATATATATATCATTTCATTAAAAGTTGCAAAATATAATCTCATGAATTTTTAATTGTTTTGATATGTTAAAAATAAAATAAAATTATTCAAAATTGATAAATTTTTAAAGATATGTAAAGAAATGAAGTGTTGCATGTTTGTAAAATGTTAATGTAAGTTGGAATACTTCAAAATTAATAAAATTACTTTTATATATTTCGTTAATTATAACAGAATATTCTAGAAATCAAACGAGACTTTTTCAAATTAACTTTTTTTCGTCAATAGAAAAAAAAAAAAGACATTCAGAATACTGTTTTGATTAGCATAAAAATAAATCTTTAATAACCAGAACACTAGTTCTTTATATTCAACACTAATATATATATATATATATACAATTATTCTTTAAGTAATAATACTGTATTATCATATATTCAAGTCTATGTTATAATTCCGAATTATTTTTTTTTTATCATCTCGAGAGATGATTGAAAGTTATATCACTGCTGAAATAATCACATTAAACATTTAACTAATTTGTAATATAGTACAAACTGTATCTTCACAAAGAATCAAATTGTTCAACTAGATAATGTAAACAACATTTTCTGCACTGCAGTTTATCATTTTTCGGTAATTAAAAAGTTTTCTTATTTTAAATGTAAAGAATTTAAATTAATGATGAAAATTAACTTCAGAGTAATTTATAATAGGATGTTTACATTTATTAATTTTTCAAAGTACAACATAAGATGTAATTTTTAATTGAAAATTTTGTGAATAAAAATTATTTCTGTTTATTTTTAGGATAGTTTATCTTTCCAGTGAAAACAAAAACAAGAAAAGTCTAAATATTTTTAAATAAAAATAGCTATTGTGTTAAAAGAAATGACATAGCTTAAACATTAAAATTCGGCAAACAATCTTCTTTTAGTATAAACAACAAAATATTCCCACTGCACGACCAAAGATGACAGTTAAAAGCAAAGATCCTAAAAGCATTACTACCTAAAAGGATTTTGACATCATTGATGTAAACAATATGTTGAAGTTTTTGATTTAAACAGTGTGTGTTTGTGTGAATCAAGGTACATTCTAAGGACAAAACTTAACAAAACTGCATATATAGAAGTAAAATAAGCAATATATATATTCCTAAAAAAGTCAATATTTCTAAATATATATATATATATTTTAAATAACTATTGCATTTTATGAATAATAATCTAATTACATTTAATCATAAAATTAATTAAAATATTTAGCTTATAAGAAAAAACTTAATGATAAACTAGATTGCAACACTGAGATATCAAATCCGAGATCTACTACGGTTATGACGAAATATCAATACAACTCTCACAAAACTGATACCAGAGATGCATTTGTAATTGCAAAAAAAATATGTCTGCATAACATAGCAACCTGTAAGAAAAGTCTTAAATTAGAAATGACTCAGACTCTATTCTCTTAAAGATTTTTCTGTAATTTTTTTTTAATTTTGCAGACACTATATAAAGGTTAAAACTCAAACTTAAGAATAGTCGTTACTCGATAAATTTAATAATTTATAAAAAACAGGATTAAATGAAAGATCCAATTACAAATAGATAACGTAACATCTGATAATTAACAGAGTTGCAGATTGACAATTTTTGGATAGTTTCGACAACCTTCAAATCTTATCACTAACTTCCCATTATAGGAGAGGTCTTAAAAAAAAAAAATCTAAATCTTGCAAGTAAATATTCTTAGACTGAAACTAGACTCCCAGTCTAGCCTTATAAGCCTATTTAGGACAGAAGCAGGACGGGATATTAGGCCCCACCAGATATTTTTCCCCAGGCTAGGTGGAGAAAAACCACAATAATCCATTATTCTAATCTGTGACAGTGCGGACGGTAGACTCGGGGTACAAAAGTATTAAAGACTGCCCGTACTTGCTTAATTAAACAAATAATCTAAATGAGTTATCACATGGTGAAGATTAAACATTATCTTTGATTATATAACTGCAATCAGTTTTTACAATTATTCCTGATATTATTCTTGAAATTTATATATCCTACTATACATGTATAATGATATATATAGTTTTATACCTTTATATCTATTATATACATACAATAGTATCATTAAAGCTATCAAATAATGTTATCAGTTAAATTTTTCTATTGTTTGAGGAAAATATTATTCAAGCTAAGGAAATTTTTCTGTACATAAATCTTTGCATGAATACGAAACATATAAAAAGAATTTTATACATAATCAGTCAAACACGTGATTTCTATATTAAGGTCATATTTACTACGAGTATCGCATTTATTATAGTTCATTCATGCACGATTCTCTAGTAACGCAACTCTTGGACGAAAATACGACTAGAAATCGTTCCAATGCCAAGTACACAAAAAGATCTCGGATTTACAGAAATTTAGGTCAACATTTTTATTTATTTATTGTTTTTTTTTCTTTTTTGCATTTTCCTCTAAGCTACTTTCACACCATTAGTAGTAGTT
>WUQG02413543.1:0-15991 GCA_011317285.2 Androctonus mauritanicus | reverse complement strand
TGAGGGGGGATGCTCCCATAGACATCCATGTATTACTGCCGGGGAATTACAGTGTCCATTATTGAGGGTGTCCGTTAGGTGAGGTTTCACTGTAGTACTTAAAATTTTTTAATTTTTTGTTATTCTTAACTATTAGTGACTGTTACTACTATAGAAACAATTTCAAAATTTTTATAATAAATCATGATAATATGGTAAGTTGCTTGAATTTCATGAATAAAATAGATTATATAATCATGAAATATCAGAATAGATTTTGCATGTTTTACAAATTATTATAAATCAATTAAAAATAAAATATCTAGAAACAAATTTAAAAAATTTAGCTATGTTTAATCTATATGTTGGATGCTTGATATGATTAGAATAAGCATGACCAAAAACTACAGCCAATAAACCAGATCTTGTCATTAACACATTTAATTTGGTGTGACTTATATATTTTTATTGGTAAATAAATTTAAATAAAAGTAAACTATAAGCCAAGTAAGATAAATTATTTATTCAAAATATTTTCAACTATCCACATATAAATTTTATTAAACATTTCAATGAGCAAAAAAGCGATCATGCTTAGTATGATGACATTCCAAATGCTAATGTAGTTAATATCAAAAAATCAATTCTGGAACTTTTCAGATAAATAAAATTATACACAATTTTATATATTCCAATATGAAAAATTACTTAATATAAAATTTAATAAATTATATAAATATCTAGCATATTTCTCAAAATGTGGTCTGCTATGATTTTAGTTTTCACTGGCTGTTTGAAAGTTCAGAGAAAAACTAATGAAATACAAATGGTCCTCAACTTCTGATGGAACTTTGTTTTTTGGAAATTTTTAAATTTATGATGTATCAAACTAAAATTTGTGATTTTAGTCTGATAATCATAAATTTATTGACTATTCACTATCAATATTTATTTTATGAGTATTATAGTAAACATATAAACTTAAGAATCAAAAAACTAAAAGAAACCAAATACAACAGACAGCATTGATAAATTAAACCATTGCTCTTAGGTGCTTAAAGTGAAGTGCGTGGTTAAATCACAAAAATAACTTATTACACCTTGATCTTAAATCAAGAACTATCTGTAATTTTGTTCACATTTCAAAAATTTTGAACATGATTTTTATAAATATTTTGTTGCATTTTTAAAAACTAATAATAATAATAAAGCACAATATAGTGATTGTGTTTTCCCAAACTTTTTGCTTTCTCGAGATTCAGGAATTCCTGAATTAGTAATTTATTTATTTCTTGAGATTCGAGATTCCCTTTCAAAAATTCTTGAGAATCTCAAAATTCCAAAAAATGTTTAAAAAATACCTGCCTTTAAATAAGGATTAAAACAAAATGAGATAGGAAATGTCATGCAAAATGAAAACAAATAAAATTGAGTTATTTTATATTTATTTGTTTTTTATTTAATATTTTAATTATACACAACTATTAAACTCTTTGCTTTAATTATAAAAACCTCCAAACAAGCACTGTAGCAAAGAGTACAAGTTTTACACAGTAAAATGTTTTCGGATATTACATATCCCTCCTCAGTACCATAAGTTAACAGTAAATATAGAATAATTTCAAACTATTCTAAGCTGTTACTAATTCTAAGTTCCTTTTTTCAACAGTGCTTTTTGCTACAGTGCTTGTTTGGAGATTTTATAATTAAAGCTAAGAGTTTAATAGTTGAATATAATTCTTTTTCTTCTCAGATATAATTCTTAAATAAAGAAATCCAGTAAGTATACGTATTATATTATTTTATTATAGTCATTTATACTGTACCATTTGAATTGAATATTACATTATTTAAATTTATTCTAATTTTTTACTAACAAGAAAATAAAAATAATATTTTTATTTTTTTGTTAAAATTAAATTTCAAAAATTAAAATAGTTGACTGAAAATTATTATTGACAATACATTTAAATTTTCCATATTTTTTAATTTTATAGGCATATAAAATTAAATATTTATAATATTTAATTTTAAATTAAATATGGCTATAATATTTTATAGGCATATTTTATATTTAATTTATTTTACTTTGTATTTTTAAATTCAAACATTTTCATATAGCTCTTTCAAATGTTAAAAAATACTATTTTTGTGATAATAAATAAATTCTGTTATGAACTTAACATTATGCAATTTTTAAATTATGCAAATTTAATAAACTGGATTAATATAGTATCTATAATTCTTTTTTTTTTGTGGCCTCAATATGGGAAAATTATCTGTTAATGTACTTTAAATAAGAACATAAATTAGTCTAATATTTTAGAAAAATCAAATTTAGTCAACTAAAATAGTGCTAATTTTTTATAAAATCATAAATAGAAAAGATAATACTTATTCAAAAAATAAATTGCCAGTGAACATTTGAAATAATTTATAATTTTGATAATTTTAAATAATTTATCATATTTTTTGAATTCTAGATTAAATTAATTCTAATTCTTGATAAATATTGTTTCAAACAATTATCACAAAATATATATTAACAAATATATTTTTAATATTATTAAATAATTCATAGTTTATTATAAAATATAGTATAAAATACTGTAGTATAAAATATACATACTGTAGTATAAAATTCACATTATTTCAATATCAAGGATTAAACTACTTGCTTTCATATAACTTAGTCCTCAAAAATAGCACTATATGCAAATAAATGTTTTATTCTGTAAAATGTTTTTGGACCGTAGTTTGGTCCCTCATCACTACATACAACTGTAGAACTTAATCTCTTAAGAACAAAGAATCCTTTTCTTAAGAATTCTTTGTTCTCAAGAGATTAAGTTCTTCATTATGTACTGATGAGGGACCAAACTAGGGTCCAAAAACGTTTTACAGAATAAAACATTTACTTGCGTATAGTACTATTTTTGAGGACTAAGTTATTCACATTATTTTTTGTAATGGGAATATTTATAGTTATCATTAATAGCCATCATCAATTATTCCAAATAAAAATTCAAAAATTTAATTTAATTTTTGAATTTCTAAATGGAATGAATGAGTAGGAATTTTAATGTTCCTACTATAAAAAATAAAATGAATTTTTATACTGCTATATGGTATCTCTCTTTTATGCTAGATTTAGGAAATTTGATAATTGGATTTTCTTAGAATTCTTAGTATTCTGCTTATATAATAAATTATATTAAAGCATAATGCTAACTAGTATTAGATTAATTGTTAAAAATAAAACACTCTATGTATGTTACATATTTAAATATTGAAACAAATGCAAGACAAGCTGCAGAATTGATATAAATAAATAAAGACCATTTAAATCTATGAATAATTTATATTTTTATATTCACTATGTAATGCTCACATTTCATTATAGATTTGTTTATCTGAGACATGCAAATGGAAAAATATGATTATAAAATTAAATAATATATTCAGTATAGTTTATCACATTAAATTTAAAATGAAATTAATATTTTATAAATATATAAATAAATTTCTCATATATAGATCATTGGCTATAAGAATAATGAAAAAAGTCCTTCAGACTAATAATGAATATGTTTTTCATTATATGCTAATCATTTGATGATAATGAATTATCTCAATACATACCTTTGTCACAATGTCATAGTATTTTAATATAAAATATAAAAACTAATTCTTTAATTTAAATAAATGTACCGTAGTAAATAAATACAGTACTTATTTTCGCTTTGTTATCTTTTTCAAAAACAATTATTTATTACCGTATAGTTCATTTCATTTAAATAAAATCAACTATAGATTAGTTTTTTTTATCTTATATTAAAATGCTATGACATTGTGACAAAGGTATGTATTGAGACAATTCATTATCATCAAATGAGTAGCATATAATGAAAAATATATTCATTATTATTCTGAAGTATTTTTTACATATATCATTTTATTTAAATGAAATCAACTGTATAATAATAAATAATTGTTTCTGAAAAAGAAAACAAAACTAAGTATTGTATTTATTTACAGTAGTACATTTATTAAATTAAATTATTAATTCTCTCTCTCCTCGGAATAAAAAATACTAAAAGATAAAGAAAACATAAGATGAATTGTAGCATTAGAATTATTCTCTCTATAATAGCTACATTTGATTGATGAATAAGTGGCTTAAAAATATTAATTCTGATATTCTCATTACTGTTTTGAATGTCTCGAATTGATTTAATGATTACATTATTCTTGATTATCTGCATTCTAATTTATTCATGATTAACAATATTATTTTTATGATTTATTTAAATTTTGATTAATTTATATTATATGGCAATTTTTCACAACAAAAATTTTAAAGTTATGAGAAATAGTTGTTTATTTTATTAGTACAATATTTTCCGATTATAATAAATCAAAAATTTAAATGCAAAAATATTATGACAATGTTAAAAAGAATGTTGTTTAAATGCGTTTAATTATTTAATATTTTGAAATGTAATTTATTTATTTATTAATTTTTTAAAATTTGATGTAGAAATTTTTCAAATGTTTTTCTCGTTATTTCTGTTAACATAATACTATATTTTAAATTTATTTTCTGAAAACAAATTTTCTTTGTATTATGTTTATTTTGAAAATTGTTCAGTTTAAATTCTTATTTTGAATTCTTTATAAATAGCTAATGAAAATATTAAATAGAAAGTTATAATATGCAATAAATCTGTATATATAAACAATTTAATATCAGTTTTAGAGGGATTTTATTTTAAATTTTGTAGTTACCAACATTAATTTATTACTTGTTAAATAATATTGTAGAAAAATATTATTTTTCAATTCTTTAGAAATATACATAATTATTAATTCTGATTAATATTCGACATCAGTTTTTTTTTTTTTTGGAATCATGATTAAAACAATAATCTCGAGTTTAATTTTTATGATAAACATACAATTTAGCATTCTTTTTATAAAGCACAATATTATTCTCAATTTTTATGTATATCTTTAATATGTAGTAGTAGTGTATATCTATTGATTTTGAAATAAATTAAACATATGCAAATCACTGTTAAGAGGTTTTATCAACAGTTGAAAAACAGCATGCTTTTTGTTTATGATCTCAAAGTTTATTCTTTTCTTTGTTTGAACATTGGAGAATATTGAAATACTGATAATTCTTGTTTACAAGTTCCTGGGTTTACAAGTTTTTCAAATATGAAGTATCAAAATAATTGAATATATGATTCTTAATTGCAATAAATAAATACTAAACATTTATAAAAAGGCATCGTTTCTAACCATATACATAGCTATACTGTATGACTGGATTTGTAGGAAAAACTCCATTGTATGCTACAGAATTAGAAAAATCAAAATGGTGACTGAAAAGCTGTAGTAATGCATCCTCTGATTTTACTGGTATATTATGTAAATAACTTCCCACTTTCTGCATAAAGCAGTAATTTGTCTGTATAAAAACTCATATATGTATCATAAATTAAAATCATGGAAATCAGTACTACTGAGCAGACCTGTTTTTTGTAAACACCAAATTTAACTTTAAAGTTTGGTGTTTACGAAAAACAGGTCTGCTCAGTAGTGCTGATTTCCATGATTTTAATTTACTGTAGTACCGAATAGAGCAGTGTTACATACGTTTTTTCACAACTATCATATATGTATCTGTTAATAATAATGCAAAATAAAAATTTTATATTATTATTATATTAATTTATAACGACAAAAATGCATATATAATCTAAAATATGATATAATGCATTGACATTATTAATATAGCTACTTTTTAAATAATTGATTCTTTAGAGGAAGTGTAATAATGATTGACAGATTTCAGATATTTCTATATATGTTGCATGGTTCTGAATAATATATTTACCTTCTATCTGCATCTTGGCTTGACACTCCTAAAGAAATTGAAATATATAGATGCTTTTCTTAGAAAAGATAACTTTATTCTAAAACTATAGCAAAATATATTGAAACACAAAAACAAAAATATATAATATTTATTCAGATACACAAATTTGGAGTTAGATATGTTCAAAATTACAAGAGAATTACATATTGTTTAATTTGAACAGTTGTAATATAGAATTCTCTTCTGATAGAGATAATAAGTTTCTGCAATGTTACAAGACTCATAATTTTTTGATATTAGTTATAAAATTTATTTTCTATTTCTGAATGCTTTTTTATACTATATTTTATTGTAATATATTTAATTTTTTTATTATAAGATTCTACTAGCAACATATGTTGGCATGTTACCAATTTCATAAAAATTATTTTAGAAACAGATTCAACAGCATCTTTTTGTAATTTGTTTTTTGTAAAGATTTGAAAGAAATAATAATAATCTGGAAAATAATCTGTAAAATGTCTAATATTTGTTTATATAAAATATGATGTATTCTGAATAAATACGATGAATTATTACTGAAAACATTTTTAGAATTTAAAATTATTAATACACATATTAAAAAACTACATTATGTACAGATAGTTCTTGACTTATGGCTACTTATGACAGTGATGTCATTGATAAATTCTGATTTGTCAATGCAGTTAAAAGGATTCAAGTCCTGACCAATGGGCTGATATACAAAAAGCATCTTTTTTATGTCTGGTTCTTTATTTTTGCATTCATTAAGTTCATTATGACAAAGCAGAGTTTAATAATAAATATTGATAGTTGGATGGTCCATAAATTTTGGCATTTCCAACTTATGACTACTCCAACTTATAATGATTGAAGACTATCTGTAAATTTAAAATAATGTGTATTTTTATATATATCTTGCAAACTTAACCTCTATTAAAAAACTGAAAAAACTTGAAAAAATTGAATTTTACTTTGTTTTTTATTTAAATATATTTAAGAAACAATATGCCATAAAAAAGGTAAAAAATTTTCGTAATGGTAGCTGAAATTAATATTCATTTCGTTATAGTTAGCTTTTCGGACATATTACCAAAAATTCTAAGAAAAAAAATTAAAATGTTACACAATTTTAATTAGAATTGTTTTCATTATTGATCATTCCATATATTTTATATGTTAATAATAAAAATTGTTATTATTTATATGCAAATTTTATTTTATGCTTTAGTTTTTTATAAAACAGACACATTTTGTTCATCAAAAATTGAATATATATTTAAATATACTGAATATAGACTTAATAGAATATGTGATCTTAAGAAAATGCAGTTTTTCAGATATTTATTTTTAATCTTGTTTCATGCCAAATCAATTTTTTTAGATTTGTGATTTATTTTTTTGTATGTGAAATTGACAATACTGATGTTGTTATAATAGAGTACCAGACAGCAGGAACCACATGTAGCATTGCTACACAAATTTACTTTCTAAATTGTTATCATGAACAGAATTAATATAATGATTACCATGTAATGATTATATAAAAAAATTTTATAAATCTGTTTTTGAATTATAGAAAAGAGGATTCAACCATTATGCAGAGAAATATTGTATTATATCTTACTAAAAATGAAATATATGTGTCATTATAGAAACTGTTGAAATATTTAGTCATTTTTGAAATATTTTTAAAAGATTTATGAATGAACAAATGTAAAATATAACATGACATGAGTAAATATGCTTTTGGTAAGTTTGCATATAAAGATGTAATATTTTTTAAATTTGTTATTGTTTCTATAATTGAGTTCTAGGAATATTAGACATCGGATATGTCTTAGTATTATTGTTTTTTTTTTTCTGAAACTTGATTTGGTTATGGAAACTATATTTTTATTGCTTTTTTTAGAATGAATTATGCTTAAAGTCCTTATTTAAAAAAGTTATTTCTCAGAAACTAACGAGAATTGAACCTACAACCTCAGATTATTGGAACTCCTACATAGCCACTATGCCAAAAATAATTCAGTGGCGTAGTGGCTACGTAGGAGTTTGATAATCTGAGGTTGTAGGTTCAGTTCTCGTTAGTTTCTAAATTATTTCTCTTTAGAAGAAATACCTTATAGATAATTCATAGATATATTCTGAAAAACTTAATAATAGAATTGCTAGAGACAATATTTTTATATTTTATAAATTCTGTTCTTAAATTTGTATTTAAAAATATATATTATTATTGCCACGGTGTGATTCATGTTTGATTTAGCATTGTTATAGTAATTATGATTTAAAATTTAAATTTTAAATTTCAATATTTAACACACTGCTGACCTACAGAAATGAGCATCCAATATTGTGGACCGATATTTTTTAAAAAATTCTCAAAAATTTGAGCTATATTTATTTGTAATTTTTAGAGTAAAGAGAGAAAATATTTCATATTCTGCAGAAAAAAAAGAACAATGTTTTCAAAGTAAGCCTAATATTTTAAGAAATTTTAAAATATTTTGCAGTTTCATATCTATTAGATTAGAGAAATCCATTGCATTGTAATTTTTTATTAATGATAATGTTTATAAAGAATTCCTGTAACATCTTTATCATCTGCTATTCTTTATAAAACATAAATCTCATACAGACAATAAAAATTTAAATATGAAAGTAGTGCTGATTTGCTTTCCTTGTAGAAAAAATAAATAAATATAACTTAAAAAAATTTATTCTGGATGGAAGTACTTGTGTCAGATCCATAGGAACTTGATAGCTATAGGAATAATTTTACTTTGATTCATTTACTTGCTTAAAAAATGGGCTTAATCTCCAATGTGAAGAAAAATGAAAGATGCCTATGTTATACACAGATGTGGTTAGGAATCAAACAAATATTTATGTATCCAATAATCCATAACTGGAATGTTCTGAGAAATGTAAAATCTACATATATTATCATCAAAAATTGTAAAACATAAATAAACAATTATGTAAAATTATTAAAAAGTTCATATTTGTTATAACTGAAGTATGTATCTATGAAATATGTATGCATTATAGTTAATATTATGAATGAATATAAGTATATAATTATTCTTATATATCTGTGAATATCGAGAACCTTGAAATGCTTTACTTTTTAAGCATAGACTTCTTAAATATTGCTTTCTTAATTAGAGATTTCATCTTTTCTTCAGTAAAATTTTTCTTTCTTAAATATTGCTGTTTCATTCTTTTTTTTTAATAAAAGCATATTAGTACACTGCCAATAAATAATACTACAAACAATTTCAGCACTCTGGCAGGTGACATTTAAATATACACAATATTTTTTTTTAATATTCTTCAAGTTTTTTTCTGTCAATTAATATATATATAAATAAAGTTTTTTTTACCTTCTAGCACTTATAAGCAGTCCGTGACGCATACACTTGCGCCTGTATAAAAGTTCATATTTGGGAGAGGAGCGCTTTCGGCTTTCGCCATCTTCAGCTCTCAAATCAGAACTAAAACTGTTCTGTAATGGAACGTTGTCGTTCTTTTCGAAGTCCAAAACTTCTAATATTTAATATTCCATATACAGATAGTTCCAACTTTATAAATTAATTCATTTCTGTAGCACACTTGTAAAATGAAAATTCATAAAGCAGGTCTTTATTTTCCATAGACATAATGTTAAAAATTGGTTACATTCTCAACAATAAAAATTTGAGCATAATAGTATTAAATAAAGGATAGTAAAATAATAGTTTATGATTAAACAGTAATTTAATTATAATTCCATAATAACTTTAGAAAATTAATGTTTTCATTTTCTAAAGAAATGAAAACATAGTTTTTAAAATCAAGAAAATTATAATAATAAAATTATTTATATCAAACAAATGTTAACATAAATTTTATTCTTCATTATCATTGAGAGATGAATAAATTATTTTTCACATATATGAATTACTGCTATAGGTGCAATCCAAAAATTACAGTTATATACATATACCTGGCATTTTATCTGGGAATTTCTGGCACATCATTTGCAAGGAAAGATTTTTTGATAGCTACAAATGATATTGTATATGGAAGCAAAGTTGGAAAAATCAAAATTTTTTGGTGTATGATGATGATTTAATAGCATCACATGTTGGAACATTTGTGACATCATAAAGTGATAACATTTTGAGACGTCATCCATGTATTATGTCATATGTTGGAATTATTTGGAATAAATAACTGAATGCTGATCTTCACTGATTGTATTGATTAGTGTATACCATTGATTTTATGACCCAAATTTATTTCCACTTTCATTAGAGGACCAGTATCAAATCTGGTATATACTGATAATATACTGGGCATATACTGATAATATAAGTATCCTTAATGTATTTACTGCATTTTTCAATGATTTTGCAACTATATAAAATTAACTTCATAAAACAATGATTAGACATTATTTCATGTATGTAAATTTCACATATATTTTTTACCCATATAAAATTTGAATTATAATGATATTTTTTTGTTCTATTAGAATATGCTAAATATAACAAATGTAACTACTTACAACTAGCCAACTAGCAGGAAATGTTAATCAACTCAAAGAAAATTATTTTGTTTGATACAAAGTAGCATTTTTCAATTAATCAGTGCAAATCTTTGAAGAAGATAGCCAATATAATTGCTTAAATAAGTAAATTATTTAATTGATTTATTAAAATAATTGCCATAATAAAATCTATAATTAATGAAATTTCAAAAATAGAATTAAAAATATCAATATTAACGTCCAGGAAATTGAATTTATTTTTGTCAATAATTTAGCAGGATGAAGATTTTCAAAAATTACTTAAATTTAAGGAAATATATGATGAAAATTTTATAATTTCTAACTAATAAAACCTATTTCCTGTAACTTATGAGTTTGTAATCAGTGTGTGTTTTTTCTAACTGTTTTAGTTTTCCAAAATAGAGAAATAAATATTTTAAATAAAATCTCAATAATTTACAATGTTTATTGCCATATTATGTTTAAAATTATGATTAAATTAAAATTAAGAAGCATGTACTGATGAGGGACCCATAGTAGATCCGAAAACGTTCTACTCATTAAAAAATGTTTTAATACTTGCGTCTGGTGCATTTTTGACCTACATAAATTAAAGATCATTTGGCATTTGGCAGTTCTGAAATTCATATGGCAAGAAATAGACTAAATAGATAATAACTGTCATAAAAGTATTGTATTATACCATCAATAATTATATTTATTTTAATTCTTTTGGAATACTTTAAATTAATATCAATGGATAAAATGGCAACGACTTTTATTTTTTGTCAAGAACCAGTTAAAAATTTTTACATAGGAATTAATGAAAAATGAGTTTCTGATTTAGAAATTTTCACTTAACAAATAATTTTTAAGATCCCAATAACCTTGATAAATTGAGGAATATTTGTATTTGATCATATCAGGATATTTGTATTAATCATATTGTCAAAATGATGCATAAATCAGCTTTGACTTATGATGTCCTCAATTTATGACTACTTGTTTTTATGATAGTGATACCATCAGTAAATTCTATGATTGGTTTCAGTACAATTCATTTGTTAAAAAAAATTATGCATAATGGATGAATGCATCAAAAACATCCTTTTTTATGTTTGATTCTTGTACTTTTGTATTTGTTATGTTTATTACAATAATATATAGTCTTAGTAAAGGTTAGTATTGAGAAATCCATAAATTTTGGCCATTTCCAACTTTAAACTGTATTTCAGTTCAAACCATGTTCTGTTTAATTCAAGGACCTTCTGCATTATGTAAATATTATTCAATTTAAATGAAATTCACTTATATTATTGAGTTCTGCTAGAGGATTATGTGTGCTAAAAATAATCACAATCGATTAATATTTATTTAATATATCATTTTGATAAAGAAATGTGCCTGATGTGATCAAATATCAATTGTTTTCAATACAATTGATTTCTTAGAGAGTTACAATATTGTGTATATATTTCATTCTGATTGGATAATATTTGAGATATTGCCTGAAAATAAGTGAAATATCTTCACTCATTTTGAATTGATAATATTGATTCAATATCAGTCATTTTCGATAGGCTTTGAAATGACTTAATAATATATATCAGTTTTACCCAAATCATATAATAAATAAGAATGCTATCCTACTGACAAATAGCTAAACTTAATTCGTATGCCCTTTTATTCCATTTAGGAATGGAAAGGATCAAAAACTAGTCACAAAAATCCATAATATTAATATGTTGTATATGAACATATTCATTGGAAAAGAGCAAGAATTATTGATATAATAGATAACAAATTTAAGAATGATTATCAAGAGAAAAATTGAATACAGTAGATCCTTTGTTAATGTTGGGGTCAATGATCTCAATGTTAACTAAACCAAAAACTTCATTGGTCTAGCATATATTTTTTCCAAGGATAGGTTCCTAATTTGATCATGGATTCTCTGAATGGAAAACCAAAGTGTTTGCACTCAATCGGTGCTATATAGTTTTGCACCAAACTGATTGAGTGCATCAGTGTTTGCACTCAATCAGTCTGTGCTATATAGTTTAATAAATATATTGTTTATGGACAATGTTATATACTTGAGTTAGGGTTCATATAAAATATGATTATCTTATTTTCTATAATTATAGGTTTCTTCCTCATTTTCACTTTTTTGTGAAGGAAAATGTAAGAAAATAGAGCTTTACTCTGTTTCACTGTCTTAAAATTAAAAATTTTTTTTAATTGCCCAGTAATTAATTTTTGTTGATGACACAATATGAAATGAAGTTAAGTGAGGTGACATTAAACAAGGATCTACTGTACAAAAAAAACTATAGGTACTTCCCTATTTAAGATCATTCGACTTATGATGATCTAATGTTATGATTTCCTGTATAGTATTTTGAACATGCCTATTTTCATAATGTATTGGCTAAAAATATTTTTTTACATTTTTTTACAATTGATAAATAATTGCTTTACATTTTTAATAAAAATGTAATAAAGCAATTGCTTACTACCTTGGAGTTTCTGGATTCAATTCCACATTATTTATATCTTGAACTGGATTCAGTTTTAGATAACATTATCTCTAGGAGGATTCAGTCATCTAATGTCTTCTATTACTATTGAAATTACTATTATTCTTGGTTGTTTTTAACTTCTTAGTTTTTCAATCTACAATGAAATTATCAAAATGTAACCACATTGTAAGTAGATTTGTATGTGAAAGATAAGATTAACTGTAAAGATGTCAATAATTTATCACTAGTATCTAACAAGCATAATTTAGCAAAGTAAGAACAATTTATTTTAGTATAGCACTTTCGGACATTACATAGCGTCCCTCTTCAGTACCGCTCATTACAAAAGTTCGATCCGAAGTGGATTTCGGATCGAACTTTTGTAATGAGCGGTACTGAAGAGGGATGCTATGTAATGTCCAAAAGTGCTATATCAAAATAAATTGTTCTTATTTTGCTAAAGTATGCTTGTTAGATACTAGTGATACATTAAAGAAGCAAAGTGGATTGTATAAAAATGTCAATAATTTACTGCATGACTAAAGAGATTATTAATATCTTTGGAATTATTTGATTTTTATTTAATTATTATATTTATCCTTAATAATTTTTATTTTACATGTAAAGTTTTTTATTACATTTTAATATGAAGAGTCATTTGGAATTTTAAATTGACATTCTTGCTCAATACGTTCGTCTGATAATAGATAACTCCTAATAGCAATGAAAATTTGTAATTTTAAATATTATGGTTCTATTGAATTTTGTTTGTAAGATTTTACATTATGAACCAAAAATTATGTAAATTGATAAAATATTTCAGTTTAGAAACAGCAATATAATAATAATAGTATGAGATAAAACAAAAATTTATAATTTAAGAATTTAACAGAGATATTTAAAAACTGAAAATTTATTTCAATAATAATAATTATCATTATAATCATAATTTAGTACTTTTAAAGCATTTTAATTTTAAAACAAATTATTCAAACATGTTTGGCCATACATTATGGTCTCCTTTAGTTTTGCAATTCAACTTTTCAATGTCCTACAAGTCAGCATTCTAATAATAATTCAAAAATTTAATGTACTAGATATATCGTACAGAATAATTAAATATGACAATATGACAGTAATGAATCTATATAGGAATACAGTATTATACTTTGTCAAAGATTACAGTAATTACAATATGTAGCATACACAGTTTAGCTTGTAACTGTAATGTGTAGCTGTTACAATTTATTAGGTATATTAAATAATTAGTAAATATATAAATTTAGTACTATATATATATAGGTATTTTCCAACTTACATATATCTGAGCTTCATAAATTTCAACTTAGATAAAAAAAATTTTCCAAAATTTTTTTCTCTTTTTGAGAAATTGGGAATTGGCGGAACCAAGAATGGCTCCCGAACACCTGGTAAAGTAGTTTTTCAACACATTAAAGTCGAGTAGAGTACTCAAAAATTCGTGCCTCTATTTTTCCAGTTGGACTTGGACTTGCTCGATGATGAAGAGTTGAAAGACGCCAATATCGAATTTATCAAAAGTGAGTTGTCTAAGTTTTCATGAGAATTATGTTTCAACATGTCTCTACAATGATTTCAGAAAAACACTGCGAAATTATCGTCAACAGATTGGACGATCGTTTTCCGCTCTTGCTTGACTCGGAAGATCATTCAAAATTCATGATTCCCTCCAAATCTGGAAGAGTGTCGGTGAAACAAGAAAACTCTGTTTACTTGGCTTGCACCGGTCCAAATAATCAACTGTCAAGTCCCACGAAACAACAGTACTTGAAAGTATCATGCGTTGACAAGTTCACATTTCAAACCCCGGACGGCAGCCAAACTTTCGATATACACGATGTAAAATGCGATAAAATTCCAAAATCTACCATTAAGTCATTGCAGGGTACGACGGCCACCCCGGTCCATAAGGACTTAAGAATTGGTTTTCAGACAGACAGTTCAACGTTTTTGCCAATCATTGAGATAAAACAAAGGGTCCAGGATGAATACACAATCTACACAAAATCAGCTATCTGGGATTCTATAAGTCACAGGCAATTTCCAAATACGATGCGACCCTTATGGGACAATTTACATTACCATACTGAAACTCAAATAGAACCTCATTATGTGATACCAAGTCAACGCCAAGTCCTGAAAAAACTTCTAGGTTATGATCCGTCCTGGTTCGCCAAAAGTGGCGGGTTCAACAGAGGTCATCTGTCACCTATGAGCAGTTTCGTGTATACTTCGTGTGCGATGGCAACATTTTATTACGTCAATACGGCGCCTCAGGTTGGATCCATCAACAATGGTAATTGGCGCAAAATTGAGGAGTACGTCTCGAAGATGGCAAAGTACACCAGACACGGTCTGACGGTCTACACCGGGGTCGAAGGACAACTCACGCTTAAAGATTCTAACCACGTTCTGAGGCCCATATCTTTACAATCTTGTAAATCTGGTAGTTGCAAGTTAAAAGTTCCAATGCATTTTTGGAAGATAGCTTTCGTTGAGGGCACGAAAATACGAGTGGCATTTGTGACCGTGAATAGTCCGATTCATGAAACACCAAAGAAATTATTGTGCCAGAACATCAACCCAGAAATAGAAGAAGCCATTATGCCAACTTGGACCAATTATGGAGGATTCAGCTATTGGTGCAAGGTGGATGATTTTTTGAAAAACTCTGGGATCCAAATCGAAAATCCATCTTTGAAGGATATTAATGAATTATTAATGATCTGGAAGGACGGTAGTGCTTACTACGAATATGAGGCGAATGAGTCAGTGGAAGATGAAAGTCAATTGGAGCTGCTAAAAATTGAATAATTTTTTAATATATGGAAAATACCCGCTTGAATTATATAAGTTTCGAATATTAGTTGAAAATTATGAAAATTGAGTCAAAATATTGATTTTTTAAGATGTTATATCCTTCAGTTGGCACATAGACCAGCTTGAAAAATTTTATTTCAAAGCAAGTAACGAGCTGCTTCGTCACTAGCCATAGCAACACCAGGG
>WUQG02413532.1:0-15992 GCA_011317285.2 Androctonus mauritanicus | reverse complement strand
ATACGAATTTAGATATAACTCCTCATATAACTCTAACTCTTCCAATAACTCGAGATGGTGAATACGGCCGTAAGAGAAACTATATGAGTAATATTAAAAAAAAAATTCTGGAAGAATTAATTGCCTACTTTTCAAATATGTTCTTTATTTTAGAATGATTAAAGACAAGGGTGTTAAATGTATGTCGTCAGAGTCACCTTTAATGGTATATTCTTTTCATTAATGTTTCCATAGTTATTATAAGGAAACCTCAAGTTTTAGCATTCGCCATTTCTAAAAGCGACTTTCATGGCCTGCCATTCTGCTGGATTTCATACAAATCAATAAAATAATTCAAAAGTTATCAGAAGTAATGTTCAAAGTTCGAACATCCTCCATTTTTAAATAGTTGAAGGTAAAAGATTAATTAATGCGGCGCTGAAGTTAACGTTAACGAAAGAACATTACCTTTGAATTTTACGTTAACGAAAGAACATTACCTTTGAATTTTATAAAAAATTATTAGTGCGGACGCACAGTCAGACACACAGTCGAACAGACGCATGTATATATATTAAATAAACTAAAACAAGAATACAAGTAAGTTATCCCTCCTATAACATGGCTTCCTATAACACGGTTTCGCTCTAACTCGATTTGAAAATTGCGAAAACCCTCATAAAGCACGGTACTCTACAACACAGTTTTTAATTAACACATTTAGAAAATTACGTTTACGCTCTTACAACACAAAATATTTTCATTAATTTTTTGTAAATCCATACTAGGGACATACAAAACACACATAAAATGCAATCATGGGGGAAATACTTGGCTAAAATTAGTCATAAAATGCAATTTTGCTGCTTTTCTGTGAGAGGACGATATTTTCGATTTCGATTTTAAATTGAGTCGATTGGCGACAATTGAGTATTTTATCCTCTAAACGTTCAGTTCTTGGATAAAAAAATAAGTTTTTATTTTTCAATAGAGGAATGTGAAAGAGAAGAAAAAATTTATAAACATTTTCTATTCATAAATTTTTTTGGGGGGCATATGTTAGGAAACGATTGTTTTTTTGCGGGTTGTAGCTGGTTAGATCACAAATTTTGTAAAGAGAACAGAAGATACATAAATTTTAAATACACGAAAAAGTTCAGAAAATGAAGTCGATATCGTTAAAGAAAAAAATTCTTGTCTTAACGAAATATAATTAATTACTAAATGAATGTTTACATTTTTCTTTCCTTTTGTTTTACATATAGGATATTGTTTTTTACATATGTAAAAAACAATAGCCTATATTTGTCATTGTTTTTTATTGTTTTACACATAGGCTATTGTTTCTTTCCTTATGTTTCTCATAAAGAAAGAACAACTGTATATGTAAGATTCAAACCAACTAAACAAATAACTTTTTTTAATTTCACATAAGAAGCTTAATTTTAATAAAAATTAAGCTTCTTATCTGTAATTAAAGAAAGTTATTTGTTTTTAATTGATTTTGGAATATAACTCATCTTTTTGTATTGGTTCCGGATCTCATAACACGGTTTCACACAACACGGCATTTTTCAGGAACCTATTTACCGTGTTATAAGAGGGATACCCATATATATAAAATTCTAAAATAAAATCAATAAAATTAAAATTATATTAAGAAAGTTAAAATTTATATAAAAGTTTAAAACAATTTTTTATAAATAGTTTTTACTTATAAGAAATATTAAAATTTAATAAAATTATTCATCATAGAACATTTAAAAAATAAATCTATATGTTTTTTTTTTCTATTTTGCAGACAAACAATTAAATTAATTCAGATAAATATTAATATTAAAGTTACCAATTCTCATAATAATATTTCACTAATTCCATCTTTTCACTTCCTTCAATTCTCCTAATATCTTTACCTTTCTATTATTTTTCGTTATTGTTCTTTATTTTTCATTCTTATTAACGTCATATGTCTTTCTTTCCATTTGCTGATCACTTCTACATGATCCTCCATTCTCCTATAAGTCTTGAGAAGAGAACAAACTGTTTACATATATCCTTTCTGTTTACACTTAGTAGAATAAATCGATGAGCAGAATACTGAGAGGTAAGTAATCTCATCACCACACAGAAATTAGCAAACTATTCTTTTCTACATATTCTTATTTTGTAATAAAGAAAACTTCAGTTTATCCTTATTTGCTTATCGATTTTGTTTATTTTATTTTTAACTTCAACAATTTACAGTTTTCGTTTTTCCATCACTGTCGAGTTTTTATCACTTTCATCTTTAGCTTTTATCAAAACGATATAAAAACCGTGATTATTCGCGTGATTTATAGTAAAATTAATAAAATTATCATATAATCTTACACAAAATTGAAACGAAAAAAACCTTCGCATGGAAACATTAGTATGGTTTAAAATTTCCACGAGAAGATAAGTATTAAAACATTTGTGAAGAAGAAGAAGAAATATTATATTAAAGCATTTTAGTGACTCAGTTGATTAAAATAGTAACAGTTCATGGAAACTCTTTTGAAGAATTGATGAAATTAGTTCAAATAACTTACTACAAGCGTAAGGGTTATAAATTTTGTTATTTTTTAAATTTTAATCTCTTAATGTATGCAAATTATTATGTTTTCTTACTAATAATTTAATAAATTCACTTCTCTCTATGAAATATTGATCTAAACTTTACAAAAAGAAAAGAAGAAAACTTTACAATTTATGTAATATTATTTTCTCTTATTAAAAAATATAATATTTTTATTATAATCTATGTATAACGCAAGATATTTTTTAATGGTAAAAGATAATGTTGTTATATCTGTCTGTGGAAGGATAAGTCTTTATAAAATAAAAATAGAAAACTTAAAAGTTTTTCATGTTAGCCATTGGGATTTTAGCGTCAAATATATAAAAACGTCACGTTTACATATTCAGTATTTTGTATTCTATTCTTGAAAAATATTATTCTAATTCATGATACATGCATCAGATACTAAAAATTTCCTTTTTTTTTTTTTTTTTTTTGTCTTTTTTTTTGCGAATTGGAAACGTTGCAATCTCATTTTATAAGAAATATTTTAAATTAATCATTTAAGTTATATTAATTATAAAAATGATTAATTTAAAATATTTGTAAACGAATGTTTTCATTATTTTTTCACTTGTGATTATTGTCAATTATTCTTGAGAAACTCGGCACAATAGTATTTACAGAGTTGAGAAAACTTGACTGTTTTCGAAAATTCTAGCTTACTAACCGATATTACGATAAAAATCGAGTTAAATAATTATTTATTATAATACTTATTGTGTTTCAAACTCAACTTAATTGCTAGCAATGTAACTATGATTACAATGAACAGATTGAGTGACTTACTTTTCTTTCGTGATATGGGGATTTTTTGGATCGGATAAAATGCACTTGCGTAAAGCAAATAAGAATAGCTAATAATAGCACCAGCCAAATATCTTATATACGAATGGATACATATTAAAACCAAGCAAAACAATAAATAACAATAGTATCAATTCGGCAAAAACTGTAAAAATTTAATTCATAAAATTGATACAAAAAGTCATAACTCATGTAAACATAAATCAAATACCGAATATTAAAAGGAAATAAAACCTAAACATTACGTAAAATACGCTATCTGATTAAAAAAAAAATGACAAAATAATAAAAATTCTTTTCAGAAATGTTTAAACAATTAAAAATTCGGCAATAAAATAATAAACACTCGACTAAAATGGCAAATATTAGAAAGATGGTTAGGTTAGTTACTTGGTCTTTACTCATTAACAGATATATCGATGAGTGGCAAACAACAGCATTCGATTTATCGATATGTCTTGCTAAGACAATTTTCTTTCTGCTGTTTCTACAAAAATTTGATTCCCAATGCTGATTAACTGATTTGATATCGTGAAGTTTGTTACGGATCTGGTCGCCCATGACTACTGTTCATAATTATTACAACAACTTAATGAAAAAATAGTAAATTATTGTAGTAAACAGAGACTGATATCATTGATTAATCTCTCTCTAATTCGGCATCTGAAAGCTACAGAATAATTTTCGATTGCTTAGTAAATATTGTTTACCGATTTAAACAATCTTTTAAGGGATCAATTTGGAAAGGCTTTTAAAGACAGAAACTTTAGTTTATTTGAAAAAAACTCGAACTTTTGGCAATCTGCTTGTTTAGAAGAAAACCTGAATTTTTCCGATCGAGCTGATTCGAGCCAGCACTCTAAGTATCTATTACAAAAGTTATCGTGTTCTATACAAACAAAAAAACACAATAGACGGAAAATTCACTAGTACATTATTTTGTCAACATTCAGTTTAAAGCACAGCAAAAAATATATATCGAGGAAGTCAAATAAAAGGTTTTGAGCATTGAATTGTTCGTGATGTTCGATAGTGGATGAAATAGCATCTCGTACAATATTTTGTTTTTATATTCATGTACAATATGAGTTTGAGACTTTTTATAATTTTATATGGAGTGAACTCAATAGACGATGCCTTTACAAAGTAAACATTAATGATTTAAGTAAATAACTATATAAATTTTCCGTCTATTCAGACAGCTTAAGACGAAGAATGGCCAAAAATTAAGTGATATTACAACAATTTAGAATAATGAATATTATAACTTTCTTTAATAATGCCTGAATACAAATATTTTAATTAAAAAAATAATTTTTTAAAATCCATTTTTATAAAGAATAAAAAGTAATAACTCGAATTACTTATAAATTATTTATAAATGAAACTTAAGTTACACTGAAGTATTAATCGAGATTTATGTTTTTTAGAATAGAAATTTTTTCGTGCTATGCTATTAATTTTTGCATTTTTAAAAAAAAAAATATTTTTAGATCCTAGATATTTTGAATCTTAGCTAACAAATTTGTATAATACAGGGTGAACACAAAAACATTCCCAGATTTAAAAATGTAAAAAAAAAAAAAATTAAATTAAATTAACATGAATATCTTGATATAATTGATATTTACGATTCAGTTAACTCAAGAATTTTCATTTATTTTCTTTAAAGAATCGCTAGGCAAAATATTCCTTTCGGTATAAAAATTTTACCCTTTCAAACCTTGGAATGTTTTTGTGCTCACTCTGTATAATAGATAGAACATCGATAGCTATGAAACAAATTAGAGAGAATCTAGGATTCATAAATATCCTAGAATAGGAATACTTTGAAAATGTATTTATTAACTTCAGGATTAATTGAAATGTTTCAAAAAAAATTGAGTGAAATTCAAGAGATCGACCCGTATCAAAATTTATCATACAGAAGAGAGCGATAATTAGGATATATGAAATTTCACGAATAGATTATGAGCTTAATTATGTGTCATTATAGAAACATTTATTTCTAACTGTTCTAATTATCAATTTATTAATTGGATTTTGAAATAATTTATTTATAATTTGTTTATTCTTTAAATTTTTACTCCTATTACCTGTTTTATATTTTTTAAATAGCCTCTTACCATTCTAAAGTACACAGAAGCGTTAATTATCTCTCAATATGATTAAAAAATGTAACGATGTTCTTTACATGGTTTACAGTTTCAAGAGTTTTTTTCTATCAAAAAATGTAACCATGTAAAGAAGTACCATTACACTTTTAAACGATTATTATTTTTACGAGCATCCTAAGTTTTTATAACTAAGAATTGTATTATAGAACTTATTCTACCTCACAGTTATTCGTTAGTATTATTTAATATTATTAGTTAACATCGAAATGTTAATAAAATTTACAGATAATCTTGTAGGGATCGTGCCAATATACGTTGTAGTTTTATGACAGCGTGGTTTAAGGACACAAAAAAGGGTCCGTGGCATAAAGGGAATCCAGAACTCGGGCGAAATGAAGACACAAAAGATACGATAAAAGAAAATAAAAGATTTATCATAAAAAAATACTGCATTAAAAAGAAGCTGACATATTAAGTATTGTATTCTTAATTGTATCTACTGGGAGGGGGACGTAATGTGTTCAACCAGAACGTGCCTGAAGGAATTGTGTTCTCTTGGAAGGAAGAAGTGGAAGACTCTGGATCTGGATATTTCTTGGTAATGTTGCACTTTCTTAATAATTTCTTTTTATATTTAAGTCTTTAATTCTTCTAATTTTTCACACGCCTCTTTTTTTGTGTCTTTTCTTAGAGGCTTTCTTTTCTTCTTCTTTTTCCTCTTATTATTTCTTGGGAGACTTATTTTCTCCGTCTTTACACTTCCATTTCTCTGAGACTTCCCCGTTTTTCGTTTTCTTCCTCTTTCCCACGATTATGTACTTCCGTGTGTGACTCCTTCCTCCGTTCTGGTTGAAATTACGTATTAACAATTTAGAGAGAGGGTTTCGTTAAATAGTTTTCGTTTTCCTTTTTGTTTTTACATTTTTAATATAAAAAAAAAATTAATACAATTTTTCTATATTCAAGTTTCAACATAATTCCATCACAAAACAAGGGAGTGTCACTCGAACGGCTTACATCTTAATTTGGAATTTAATCATAATGCCAAATTAATCGATCCGATCGTCGATGACCGAACCGTTGTCTTGAAGTAACTTTAAATGAATTAAATGATCCATATGACTTCTAAATTAAATCAACTAGAAATACGTAATTTCGATTTAATTATAAAGGATAGAAATATCCGAAAACTAAGTGTAAATTATTGATATGAATATCTGTATTAATTAAAATATATAAAACGATCAGATTCTCATCAGCTGGATAGATTTAGATATGATTGATATTTCAATATACTGAATTAACGAACCCATCAGATGAAAGCAAGTTATTCGAGGATCGATTAAATTTAATATTTGTCATCCCTGTTGCACGTCACCACGATGACAAATAATTATAATAATTGAAAAGATAGTAGCAAACTTTTCACTGCGATAAATGAATGCTAGAAATCTAAAAAAAAAAATACTTGTTTTTTTTTTTACTTTTTATTTTTCATTCGTGACAGATGGAGATAACATTTACTTTATAATAATAATATCTATAATAGTTAAATTTTATTTTATAGGATTAAATATTTTTTTTTTATAAAGATTTATATAAAAACATAAAAATGATTAATGGATTATTGTTTTTTTTTTTTTTTTTTTAAATGTTACATTCCTGTAAACAATTTTTTGTTCGTATTTACCGATTTAAAATTCAAGGTTTTAATATATAAATTTTGTTTTTAATTTATTAAAAGAGTATTTATTTGAATTAATTAAAAATTTTATTGCTAATTTTTAAAGAAGATATTTACAGATTCGTTCATAATTAAAAAAAAATCAATTTAGATATAAAAATAAGCTTATACTGCATTATTTATTGTTTAATTAATTTAATTTCTTAAATAAATGGGTAGTTTTTGAATGAATTTTTCTTTTTTTACGTTCTTTATCTCATATTAAGATAGGTTAAAGAAGAATGAACTAGTGCGAAAAATCAAGAGCAGTTTGATGACCATTATGCATCCTCTTAATGGACTATTATGAATAGCCATTCAGTCAATATTGATGGGATAAGTAGAGTTAGTGAATGATGATCATCGATAGTCCAGATCCGGATTCTTTTGAAAGAAATCTGAAAGTGTGAGCCAGGAATCGATTCCAGGCTTCTATGTCGCAAAGTTTCCTTGATGAAAAATAACTACGCTTTCATCGGTCGACTATAGATTTTAACATGATCTAGTACAATAAAAAATAAATTAATTCAAATTTGTTTTAATGAATTGTTTGATGAAATTTCTGTTTCTGTTGTTAATGTTCTTAATAATAAGCAAAACGAGAAGAGAATAACATTAAAATTTAAAAATTTTTATACCAATTTTTAAGCTAGCTTTAATACAATCTGTCATCGCAAGATATCTCCAGAATCAAAACTCGTAGAGCATTCAAATTTTATGGGATTCTTCTTTATTAACCAAGGTATACATCAAATAGTTTTGAGGATTTTCTCTTGATTTCGTTTTAAGATGGATGCTGTTAAAATAAGAAAAATTTGACGTAAATAACTTTTGCTTATTAATTGTCTGATCTTATCCGAAAAAAAATGCAAGGCATTAGAACTATAAGAAATCATTCAAATTTATTCAAGATTTATGATTAATAAGTTGAAATTCTTCAAGTGGTTTTGATGTAAAATAGAGATGGTTCGAAAATTTTTAAAATTCTATATCTAAAATTACGCGAGAAAAATGAAAGAGACTATATTCAGTTGAAAAGTTTGCCATTGTAAAAAATGGCTCTAACGTTAGCTGATAAAAACTTTTCTTATATTTTAAAAATTGACCAATATTTATAAATCATATTTGCATAATAATAAGTATTTCTCTTTCTATGCAAAGTTATATTAATTCTATTTAATCTTAAATTATTGCCGCACAGTTTTATTTAATAACAGTTGTAAAAATAACAAAATTCATTGATATTAATTAGTTCTGCAAGAACTTTTAACAACAATGCAAAGTCGTGTATTGTTGTATCTACAAAGTTCTTTTGCATCTACTTCATTACTCAAAGGTTTTATTACTGTTATTCAAAGTGTTTTTAGTTCTCGAATTTAATAATATTCGTTAATTTGTTGTTTTAGCCTACTTTCCGAAGGAAATGAAGGCTTATAAGATCCTGTCAATGTGTGTCTAATAACTTTTGAACTAGTTATCAGATTTTCACGAAAATTCGGATACTTCGATACCACATCCTTTAATTCTATAGGATCGACTAATCCTACTGGAGAAAATTTCATTTTATCACAATTTTATTTTATATATTTGCCAATAGACACTTTTTCCTACACTGCTATGTATTAGCAGTGTAGAGGGTACTATATGATTTACTGATTTCTTAACACAGCACCTGTATATTTCAATATGTATCAATGGCATCACAGTCCCGACGTGACGTTATCGTGACGTAATAATAAATGACATGATATGCCATCAATAATTCATGCCATCGTAATGATGTAATAATGCGTGACTTCATGGTGACGTCATGATATCGCTGCAGTGCGGTAAATTAGTTTTAAAATTGGACGCACAAGATTTATGGATTCCAAATGCTAAATAAATGAAAAATAAATGACATTCGGAAAATAGACAATTTCAGTTTTTTTACGAACTTCTTGTTTAATAAAATAAAAATATTGTTGAATTAAAAAAATACCATATAAAAACTCTATATAATTTTGAAAGTACATAACAAACAGTAAACTAAAAATTACTGTAAATATAACATAAACTATATCCAAAATTTAAATTTTGCAATATAGTTTTACGTCATGTTATAATTTTAAAAGTGAAAGTGAAAATTAGAAAGTGAAGTTCATTATTCACTTTCTAATTTGCAAAATTAGAAAGTGAATAACGAACTTCACTTTCTAATAAAGACATTATTTTAGGTGCTACTAATCTTAAGAAATAAGAACATTACTTAAGATTAGTAGCACCTAAAATAATAATTAATGATAAAAATAAAAATAAAAAATCTACAAAATAAAATACGATTTTGGAGAAGCATAAGCTAGAAAAACTATAATATTTTGATTTTTCTTATCGGTACAGTATTTACAGTACTTAGTTACTATAGTTGTTTTGTTTCATTCTGTTATTAAATTATTATTTACAAAAAAATATTTCGCTTTTTTATGACGGAAAAGTTAGTTTCTCAGAAATTCTTTCTGATATTGTAAACAATTGCTATGATAGATGCTTTATGATGATCAAAAATATAACTTTTTGAGAGAAAATATTTGCTAAGAAATACAGAAATATAAGTATATTTTGTTAATATTTAATAAGTATTTATCATTTGTTATTTATGTTATATATAAAAATAAATAAATAAATTTATCCTGTTCTTAAAAAATGGATTTTTTGCTAGTTTAAAAACATCTGCGATACTGATGTTATTATTTTATCATCACCTTAAACCTTCAGTCAAGTAGATGTTTCTAAAGTGTAGAAAACATCTCATTTTTCTCAGTACTTGGCTTATTTTTCGTGTATTAGGTTTTTTGTAATAAATATTAATTTTATATTTATTTTTAAGATGAAAACATCTGAGAAAGGTTTTCTATGGACACTATGTTAACATACTAATTAAATAAAGTAATTTTGGGATCAAGAAATCACATACAACTAATATACGATTATAAATTAAATTTAATTAAAATTAATTGAGTGATACAAACTATAAAAATGCCTGCAAAGGAAAAAAAAACTAAGAAAAAGCGACCCTTTTAACTGAATTATTTTCATTCTTCTCTAGTTAGTTTTATTAATCGGGTTTGATGTTTCACATTTGGAACTTTGTACCCTATTTAATATCTCTCTCGAACATAATTATTAAATCAATGATATTTATCCTAGAGCTAAAGTTATATCAGATTGAGTATTAACAGTAATGAGTTTTTATAATAGAAGTTATACAGTGATAGACAGTAACTATAATAGTTGGCTTAATTCGCAGCCGTACTTCTTGATAAAAATTAAAAAAAAAATCAGTTTACTATATTTTAAAAAGCCTTGAAGCAATGCCATTAAGTAAATTGTGCAGAATGGTGACATACTTATTAACTTTCAAGTTTTATCATCATTAAAAAAAAAAGAACATTAAAAGAAAAATTAAAGTTGCAAGAATCAAACGGTGTTTTGCAGAGTTAATAAATTTAATTCGATAAAATGGTTGCGCTTACAGTTTGAATAATTTTAGAAAATATTGTTTTATTTATTTGATTTTAATTATAAATACATTAAATGCAATTATATTTATTTAAAAAAAACGTGAATTTACTTTTATATTTCTTAGATTATTAAATATCGCTTTACATTTTTCTTTCATGAACATGAAAAGTTTATTTTTTTAAATAAAACTCTTGAATATATATTTTTTTAAATTTATTTTACACAAGAGAATGAATTAACTTTTTATATTGCTAACTTTAATATTAAAATCTAAATAGGTAACTTATTTTTTTTGCATTTTTTAAACAATTAACATTTTTAAATCTATTAAAAAAATATAATTTAAAAAGTTTTTTTTTTTGTAATAATTTCGAACATTTTATCATTAAATTATAAATGAGACTAAAAGAAAATTTTAGTGAAATTAAATCAAGTTCTTGAAAAAACGTTTTCTTTGAAGAGCTTTATGTTTTATTTTACTTTTTTCATTTTCCAACTGAAATATTGTTTAAAAAGTTAGAAAATATGTTATAAAAATAAAAAAAATAATCATTGATTTAATTAATTTATATTTATAAGTAAGCTAATAATAAATTTATATTTGTTTCCATTTACTAAGCTGTATATCAATTGCAAAAACTTCTTTTGAAGTATTAATAATAAATTTAATAAAAATTGTTTTACGTTTACGTATCAAGTAAGAAAACCAATTTTTATCATGTAAACCAGATCTTATTAATTTAAAATAACTTCAAAATAAATTATTATTATTTTTTTTTTATATTATACTATTGCAAAATTTGTTAAGTCGCATCATTGCAAACAAAAAATAGAAAGAGATGAAAGTTGAAAGTGTTAGTCGGCATGGTTTTTATAAAGGAATATAATAAATTCGGAAATATATCCAATAATAAGCAAGGAAAGAATTCTAGTAGAAAAACATCTGGAAACCTTTCACATTTTTCTTTCTGAAATTGGAAAAAAAGCTAAGAATTGGTGAAAAATTCGAAAAAATATATACGATATAATGGTTGCACTCGTTTAATAAAGAAGAGAACTGCATAAGGAGCATAAAAGCGTGAATGAAATATTGTAAGAGATATGAAACAATAATTTATGAATGAAAAATAAAACAAATTCACACTAAAACAGTGATTTTCTTTTTTTTTTTTTTTATCAATTGTCACTACAAAATAACTGAAGGAAATTTAATTGGATTGAGAGAAAAGAAATTCCAAATATCTTGTTAAAATCTATTTTTAACAATTAATTATTTGAAAATAATTATGTCACGAATAAAATTACTATCTTAATTCTTAAACTTTATTTCTGAATATTTAAATTAGCAAAGATGTTAAACTAAAAATAAGTAATGCCTAATTCAATGACGTGATTTTTGTATAAAAAATCTTTAATATAGGTTTGTTGACTAGCTTTGGATTTGTGATTCTTTCATAATTTTAATGTTCAAATTTATGTTGGAAATTTTATTGTAAAGGATAATCAGACATATATTTTTTTAAATTTAGCTGAAAATACTTATAAGACCGAAATAATTAAAAATTTATATTATAATGCGAATAAGTCAACTAATCCCCAGTTCGGGATAGTTAACTAACAGTTTCATTTAGATAGATATCTAGCATCACTAATTCTTCTAATAGATCTATTGAAATGCTCATGGTAAATTTATTCACGGAAAAATGAAAAATAGAGGCACAACCTTACTACATGCAGAAACTGCCATAGAGACAAAAGTTTCCCTTTTCAGTTGAGCAATTTTGTCATCTGCTTATAGTCACATCGAGCTACTGTGTTATCGGGCTTTTGGACAGTGGTTATGTCTGTTGCATGCGTATACAGACACCTAATGCATCCAAATTCAGGCGACTTTATACGGTTTCCAGATTAGAAAAAAAGCTTTCCTACATTAATCTTTAAAGGAAGTGGCAATAGACAAGTTGGTAACTTGGGGCCCTTCATGATAAACTTCTCTTTCTTTTAATAAATGACTATACCAATCCCGACCAGCCATTTTATATATAATCGAGCTAGGTGGAACTTGAAGATTATTTGCTTTAGCCTATTCGCTAAAGTAAATAATCTAAATTAATGCGAATTAATTTCCTCAATTCTTTCGATGTCAAGCCGTAACAGTTATCTGAGCTCTCTTTAAGTAATCCTATAATAATCGTTCTTGATCTTTAGAGAAAACTTCTAGACCATTAAACTACCCAATTCATTCTAGATTAATATTTGAAGGGTTTATCATACGAATTTTCATTTTTAAGACATAGTGCCGTGTTTCTCAAACTGTGTTCCGCGGAACCATGGGGTTCACCGAAAGAATTTTCAGGGTTCCCCGAAGAAAAGAAAATGATCTTCTCTAAAAGATTTAGTTTTAGTATCCTCTTAGTTATGTGAGAGCAGATTCTCAAAGGTCACATTAACCAAGACAAAACAACACAATAGACTAAACATCAATTTTAAGATTATCTTTAACCAACATTGAACCAAATATCGAGAATTTATACAAGTCAATGCAATCTCATCCTTCCCATTAAATTCTTAAATTCATGAATTAATAGTTGCGTTTTTGTTATTGAATTTGTTAATAATTTTGTTTTTATTTTGCAATTGTTTTTACGTTTTGTTTTTCATTAGATATGAATTAGTATATATATATATATTTAATTTTTAAATATATATATTTTTTGTTATTTTTTCTTATAAAAACAATTTAGTGCAAAAATTTATTTTCTTTGTTGCAGTTTTTTTTACATAAAATATCTGGAAGACCTTGAAAGTTCCTGAATATGAAAGTTTTCTTTTTTTAATTTGGTTAAAATAACTTCACCTCTTTTTTTAATCGCAGAATACCCAAAAAAAGAGGAGGATAATAATATGATCATACCCATACGACAACACATATTTTCAAAAGGGTTCCGCGAAAAGGAAAATAAGTTGATAAGGTTCCGTAGTGCCAAAAAGTTTGAGAAACACGGACATAGTGTGTGAGTTTTGTAGAATTAAAAAGAACTTAGCGACACGTAAACACTTCTTTCATGTAAAACTATTTTGATTATACATTCTGTGACATCAAAAGGTGTTTTGCCTCTTTCTCAGATTTTTATTCGTATGTTCGCATGTAAGTTCGTTTATAAGAAATGGTTTTATATATTGAGAATAATAACAAACATTAACGTAGATGTAAGTACTTAACGACAGCATCGGAAAGCAGTATTGAGTCTATGGAAGCGGCGTTTTACCAACTTTTCTAACCGTACTAATGCGCACGGAACAGTTGATTTCAATATAAAAGATAATAGTGTCAGTAAGAACGATGTTTATTTTTATGTAATTGTTATCTGAATTTACAGTTTTCAATTCCGAATAAACATTCAATTCAAACAAATGAGTTTGATTGAGGTTGATGATTGAATTGAGGCTGCATGATTAGCCATCAAACGAAGTAGCCTAAAAGGCTACTTCGTTTGACGGCTAATCATGCAGCCTCAATTCCTTGCTTAAAATTATCAAGTCTCTGCCATTTTATAAAGGCTGGGTCTCACAGACGTAAAACACGATGTAAATACGTTGACGTATCGACGCTGATGATGTCACTTCCTGTTTATTGCTAGACGCTGCGTCGTTACGCCGGAGACGGCTTTTCTTCAACTTTATGCGCTGCGCCAAGAGTACGTTGGCCATTCGTCCAATCAGATGAGAGATTGTTTCATTTCGTAATTCAATATAGCGAATAATGAAGGGATAGTGTGCGTGTTCGATACTGAAGCATTTCTGGAAGAAATAAGAAAGTATCCATTCTTTACAATAAAAACTGTCCGGAATATAAAGATACTCTTTTGAAAGAGAACAGATGGGCAGCCATAGAAGCTGGATCAGTTCTGGCTATCCATGTCACAGTAATTAGCCAATAGCTAAACGACGTCGTTTATTTACGTCGCGTCGTACGCTTTCGGTGTGAACATCGCTACGCTCGACGTTTCACGCGCGACGCATTTACGTCAGCGTACTGACGTCGTGTTTTACGCCTGTCAGACCCAGCCTTAACTGTTAGAATCGATTGGAATGCGCAAAACATCATTGCGCTACTAATGATCGTATACACTATAGAAACGCAGATAATTTGCTATATATTAAAATCATGTTGATATCATAATTTTATTCGAAGCTTATAACTTATTTGTCAAAATTGTCATTATTTTATAGCAATTTACTGCAAGATCGCGAATAATTTAGTGGACTATACATCGGCGTAGTGATATAAATGAATTTTGGCTCTCCCATAGACTCAATACTGTCGTCCGATGCTGTCGTCAAGTTATAGTTAGTCAACTAATCCACTTTTCACGTAGTCAACAAGACCTTTTCGCTTTTTGAAACTCTAAGCGCATCACATGTAATATTACACAAATACAAAGATGTAAGAAAGTTAAAAAATAGTCAACTAAACTCACTTTTACTAGCGATATACTTAAAAATTATATGCAGTCGATTATGACAAAACAAAAACTGTGATCAAAAAATTTATTATTCACCATAGAATTCTTGAATTTTGACGTTCCAACTCACACAGCGTAACAATGGCTAGGTTCAGCAAACTAACGGTTATAAATGAGCAGATAAGTTATAGCGGTAGCGGTTGATGCATCTACTGAAGTAGAAACAGGAGGCGTTGTTATTGAAAGAAATTGAGCCTGTTGCAAACACCAACTATACTTGAGATAGCAGCTGAATTTTTAGCTCGGTTGTAGAAACTGTTATATTCACATAATTTGATTGATATTTATTTGCTATTAAATTCTCATGAAGCAATGCTGATGCATCAATTGCTGCGTTCAGCAGATTCAACTGTTGTGGAACAGTTGAGAGATTTTCTGCTGAAGGCGTCTTCAAGATAGCGCTATATCGAACCTGTTGAGTAAGTGACGTCTGGTTGGTAGCGGACTTCATTTACGCTTCTATCCAAAATATTGAGATGTTTCAAGATGGCTGCGTCCATGGATGTTACTAATCCAAAGGAGCAGATGATAATATATAAAGTACACGAATTTACTGGTGTAAGATAGTATTGATGCATCAGCATTTCTTCATGAGAATCTAATATTAAATTATAAGAATATAACTTCTACCATTGGACTAAATTCAGTAGCTATCGCAAGTACGGTGTTTACAACGGCTCCATTTTCTTTCAATAACCGCACTCCCTGTTACTACTTGCCGTTCAGCAGATACATCAACC
>WUQG02413521.1:0-15993 GCA_011317285.2 Androctonus mauritanicus | reverse complement strand
CCTTTTTTCTACAGTCCGTCTACAGGCGCTTCCACGGATATGGTTCGGTATGGCAGAGCCTGAATTCACCCTGTCCCTTAGTAACCCAACAAAAAACAGAAAAGTGGCGCCATTCATTGGCAAAAAACTCTCATGGCGAAGTTGAAGAACAGATGAAGGTTCGGTTAAGCCAGAACGACTGTTCCATTAACGCATCTGGCTCTAGTTTTCTGTAATTTTATGCAACTTTCTAGGAAGTTAATAACAGTAAGTTATAGAATGTTCTAATTACCCATCACAAGTCGCTTACATCTGTGATGGGTGGGTTGTCAGTTGAAGGATAGGATTAAATGACTGGGCCTAGCTCCTCCTAAAAAAAATATGAAAATATTGGAGACTTCTACCCGGTCATCCGGCCGACATTATTGGTCGTTCAAGGCAAAAATACATCATGATATACGATTTCGCGGATGAAGGGACATGCTTTTTTGCCTTATATTTATTAAATAAACAAAGCTGAATCGTTTCAAGTATTATTTAATAAATGCCTGCAAACGATTTATTTAATTTGTATTTCAAATTTTAAAGAATGCATCTGCATATAATTTTAATTTTTAGCATGATTTTTGTTTAAAATTCAGTTGTGTAATTATTGCCCAAAATTTTTAAACAAATACATATATGAAGTTATTTCAAGCATTGAACATGACAATCATAAATAAAAGTCATGATTTATAATTCATTCCTTCAAAAATAGATTGCTCACACTAGGAAAAATACTTGAATCCATTGAAGAAAATACTTTTATAGGGATGATAGCTAAAGCTGGTATTTCAGACTCACATATATACATAGTAACATACAAAAAAAGAAAAAATAAATTGCTTCTGAAATGCTATGCAATTTCAATCACAATGGGATTTTATCTCTATAATACCATAATTTTATTGTGTTCAGTTTACAGTATATTGAATCAGCATAGCGTTTTTATTTCGTGGTCATACGTTCTGAGAGACTTCAGGGCTCCTGACAGGATCGGAGATACATATTTCGGGATCTGAAGCAGAAGTATTGAAACGGACACTTCCATCCTGAAAACTGTAAAGAATAACTGAAAAAAGTGGGCTTTGAAACGACCGCTTCATGGTAGATCCAGTTAGCTCTTACTGGTTGGTTAGATTAAGTAAATTTTAATATACGGCTGAATCACACTTGGAATATTGTTGGTCGCGATTATTTTTAGATCACGTTACAGGCCAGCCAACACTTATGGTGGGGTCAATCGGATAAGTTTTTTTATTGACCAACATTAGGAACCCATCCTTCAACTATCATCCAAATTATATACAGTTCACATTTTTTAAATTAATTCTTAAAACAAATATTATTTATATTTTGATTTAATGAATGAATGAATCAATCATTCCAGTAAAATAAAAATACAATAACGAATTTGATATTTAATCATTTCCTAATACTGCATTAAAAAAATTGTCATTTTTGGAGCCTCCGAAAAGTGTGGGTCCTGGGCATCAGGTTAATGATCATTTAACACCATTAACCATAACTTATATTTAAATTCAATAAAGCATTAAATAATTCTATTTTTAATTTGATCTCTGTATTTAGTCACTTGCCCAATTTTATTAATTTTTTACACAAAAATTAACGTAAAAAGATTTAAATTTTTTTATCTTTTAAGAGGAAAATTAATTCTGTCATATGTAAATTGTATTGATATAAAAAAATATCACTAAACGCCATATAATAGTATAAAATACCGATTAAGATAATCACGATAAGAGACATATATATATCCTATCAATAATTAAACAAAATTTAGATCTAAACTTTTATAGATGTATAGGTTATGTAAATAATGATAATCCCATCTGTTATATATACATGTGTTTCGCGAAACTGGCTTTTTAAAACAGTTTGTATTTACTGTACATAATAAAAGTAATGTTCTCAGGATTTTAAAGACACAACACAATCTTAGAGAAATATGATACACGCTTTAAATAATGTAGTATTATGATCAAAATTGAACTGATATATTAGTTTACGTTCGAAATTGTGAAATTTTTCCGGCTGAACACACAAGTGTAGGCGCACGAATTAATACGAACTTTATATTAATTTTTGTGTTCTAAGCATTAAAACGGAGCTAACCGGTTTGAACTGTGACTACTATAAAAGATGATAGGACATGACACCAAGTTTAACGCTTCGGTATGTTAAAAATACTGTACGTCCCATCTGTTAAAATTCTAAAATTACGTCCGCGAGTCTGGATCTTTATGCTCGTTCGCGCTACCGCTTGAGCCATTTCTAAATCTTGAACAGATCCCAATATATACTTAAATAAATCAATTCATATAATTCTATAATATAGTCGATGTTTAAAAAAAAATAATAATTTTAATTTTTATAAAAAATCCTACAGTTCAAATTAACGATGAATATAAAAATAATTTAAGATGATACCTTATACCTAACTCGTATCTCAAAAGATTCGATTACGTAAGCCAAGATTGTTAATTAAATACGTCACAATTTTTAGAAAGAAAGAAAAAAAAAATAGTCGAAAAATAGCCAAAAAAAAAAAAAAAATTTAAAAGCGTCAGATCTATAGAAATCGTTCCTAAAATAATAAATTTCAAAAATAGAAATAACTCTTTGTAACAACAAATAAAATAATTTTCATTAAAATATGGAATTTTTCGATCATCTTATATATAATAATAATAAAAAAAAAACAATACGTTATTTAACTGTATACTGGAAGATTAAATTTTCGGTCAAGATACAATACATTCCTTTCACGTATAAATTAATCATTCATTCAATTTTACAAATATACTGTACAATATTTTACTCAAGAAAATAACGAGCCGTTAAAGCTAACTCGACATTTAATTTAGAATTTTTTTTTTTTTTTTTTTTAATATTCTACAGAGTTTTTCGATACGATTTGAAACCGAATACATAGGCTAAGCTATAAATAAATTACAGATACGGAAAGTAACGAAAATTTAACTAGTAGAATATTATAACATATACTTACTTCGATAACCTTTTTTTATTTTATTTTTCCATTCAATTTACACAAATATATAAATATTGATAACCTGTTTTAATTCACGACTTTTAACCATCTCCCAAAATAACAGAAATGAAAACTTAAGCGATGAAACAAAGTCGAACTACGCGAGTTATATTAAGTCGACTTTTTGCGCACTCTTGTGGTTGAAACATAAATTAATATCGTTAGCATCAGCGAATCGTTCACTTACACAATATGATAATTACGAATTCATTACACACTTTATGCGTAATTAATTAATTAATGCAATTTTTTAATTATTATAACAGCGAGAACGACTTTAAAATATGTAATTAAAAATATGTTAACTCGAATAAAATTTTATTATTTCTACTTATCGCGCACAAATTATTTTTTTATAGAATTAATCTTGTCTATAAATTATATACCATATATAAATGGTCCAAAACAGTTCTGGAAAGGCACCGTTGCCATGGCATTCTGTTAAAGAATTGACATGGCATCATATTTTCATAAAATAATTTTTTTTTATGTCAAGTCTTTAAATAAATGACTAGTTTTGGACAAATTTTAATTTTGGTTACAGTATAGTTATTAAACAGTATTCCAGAGATACAAAATACCGATGTGCCGGAAGTCTGTTCATCATCTTTACCATATGACGTCAAAATAACGTCACGACGTGTATCTGGTAGTGTTGAGGTAATTCAAACGAGGCAATGTGTTCAGAAGAGGAACAGCGAATGGAACGATATTGATAACGTCTTTATGGCCGAAAAACACACTTACTTATCCTAATGAATTATGACTCTTTATCTTATATTTAGAGAGTGTATTATTATTGTATTTTTATATTAACAAAACTCTTATAAACAATTTAAAAAAAAAAAATTTTTTTAAATGGTAACGTGTTAATGTTTTATAGCTTCAACGTTTTCTTAAACTGCCTGCATTAGAATGACATACTGTGTCTAACAACTAATTTAATTTGGCATAAACAAGACTGTTAACAAGTACTGAAATTTAAAACACGTAGCGTTGACAAAAGACACAATTGTCATGTATACTCGTTAAAGAATGATAGAAGACAAAAAGGAAATACCATTGTCACGTTTACTTGGCAGTTCACTGCATCCATCAACAAGTCTTTTTTTATTTTAACGTGTATAATGTGCCATTGTTTTGGCAAATAGCTCTGTTTTGAAATAAAAGTGTACCTAAGTACCTGTATCGTTTTCGTGAACACAAAATTCATAAATGTTATAATTAGTAGTCTTTACAAAAAACTGACTAGGCTGTTGAAAAAAAAAAAAAATATTCATCTTGATAGTTTCCATATTTTAGCCAGAAGTATCAATCCTAAAGAACCTGATACAACACAGGCGCACCTGAAAGAAAAATAAAATTTTTGCAAAATTATATTTTCATTGATATACAGGTTTATAAATAATAATATCTAAAAGCCGAAACCGAAACTCACCAAAGTAGTAATCTGGTTGGTTTGGAATGAAAAAAGACATTATACCAAGTGACCAAAATATCTGGATGGCGATGGTAAGCTGTTAAGATATCTTTGGCACTGAAACAAAGTTAAAAACAGAAAAATTAATCGACAAAAGTTTTATGACGATGATCACAACTTAATATTTTAGTAAATTTATTCGTAAACGACAATTCTAACTAATACCGCTATTATGGGAAGTACTAATAGGACTTCTCTATACTGTATGTGCAGATTTTTATCTCGTAACTGCTACTTTTTAAAAATATCAGGGGGAAATGTGTGTAAATCATTTAATATTTTTCTTTTTAAGTAATATTCTCGCTTTATTTTCAGATATAAACTGTAATAATATAAGAATAGATAAAAAAAATGCTAAAATTCGAACTGAATGCTTTTATATCCAGATCAAGATATACATCAATAAATTTAAAAAAAAATAATTTTTAATATATACAATCGCAATTTTTATATAGAAACATTTAACAGTTCTGATCGAGAGACTTCAAGATTGGAATTAAATTCTATTCTGATCCAAGTTGAATAAAGAAACTCTTGTTGAATAGGCTTTTGTCCAACTATGGCCAAAATAACTGACAAAATTAGAAAGCAGCAAATGTACCGCCCTAACGGTTTAATAAGCCACTTTTGGCAGTAGACGTCAAACATTGACAGATGGTGTTCTTTCTCGTTACGTCACTACAAATTCCAACGAATATTTCCGATCGATCGAAAACTGGTGTTGATCGAAAATATGCTTTAACAGTATCAACTCAACAAAAACCAGATCCTTTGAAAATGTCAATCGTACCAGTTCTAATTTTATCTCCTTTTCATCATCTTTCTTCTAACTTTGTACAAAAAAAAAAAAAGAAAACTTTTACTGCAAAAATCAAAAATATCTAGCAATCGTTCGACAAAAACCAATTGAACGATTCGTTCTTTATCAGCAACAATATTATGCATGTCACTAAGTGTTAAAACAATTATTTGCGGATATAAATTAGTGTACTGTACATTTTTGTAAATGTTATACATCAAAAATTTTCCAAAAAAATAAAATTTCAATAATTTTTTATGGAGAATTTACTTGAATCTTATGCCTGGATAGAAGTTTTATAATGGAAAATATATTAGCAAGATAATCAGATTTTAATTGATTTATGACAGAAATATATATATATAGCCTATATAAGGTCTACAGTTAACAAAAATCGACACGCTAAGATCGGAAGAAAATTAAAAATCATTTTAAAAATAATTCAAGTAGGATAAATTTTATAAAAGATCCACCTGTTGCACACTTTTGGCAAACATCCAAATGAATACACAGGACATCATCTGTGGGTCGTTAACGGGTCATAGACTTTTATATCGATCATCGTCATTATTATAATTATTAATTAAAATTTCGCGATTTCGAAAACTTCATCTATCTCTCTTTCTAGTTTCGTTTAACGTTGTGACGTCGAAAAGTTTAACAGGATATATAAACTCCGCTATACAGTACCGTACACTGAATTCAGTAAGCGTTCTGATTAGAAAGGATATTTTGGGAAGAGTGAAGCTGTCCCGACACAGTCACCGAATCCACCCACTCACATTGGCATTTCTCTCTCCTTGATCTTTTGTCGAGTTATTTTTATCGAAAACAAATTTTGCTAGCTTTATAAATACATATATGAACTCGTTTTTTTTTATGTCTTCCATTATTACTTTACCATTTAAACGGCATTCTGTATCATTTTTCTCGTAAATGCGGGTAGAAAGAGAAATTTTATATTATAAACGGAGCTATGGATCATTTTTATTATTAAAAATTCCAAAAGTTGGTCGCGAAATCTACCAAAATATTCGATTTGATTTGATTAAACGAAGAACGTTTGTCGTTTTTGGATATCTGCCTGGTAAGTCAAAATGGTCGTCTTCCGAAAACTTGGTTGCAAAAACAGAAAAACGTGTCATGTTGAAAACAATCTCCATTATAAAATGACAAAAGTCTAGCTTCCTTTAACTCACCACCAAACATTTCCAACAGCTACCAAAGCCGAATTTCGAGAAATGGACATTACGTCGACACAACCGTAACTTGAAAACTGAGTCGCCACCTGTTGAGATAAAACATTATCATAAAAAAAAAAAAAAAATATTATAATTATCGTTTTCGAATTTCATCGTTATCGAAACTTTAAACATAATAAAGTGATGTTTTCATGTTTGGAAAATACATAAATTCCTTGTAAGTTTATTTTCCAAACATAAAAACATCGCTATACTTAAAGAAATCAAAGGATAGCACTGTCAGAATAAGGTTTATAGAAGGTAATGTTTCGGTTGTACAAAAATCAGTTCAATTTTGTTTTCAAACCATATCTGCAAAGATTATCATATCGTGATTTTTATGTAGTTGAAAACATTACTTATAATAAATCTTATTCGGGTATTTTCTCCATTTAATACAGTATATACTACCGTGTTTTGATAGTAACGCATATCATCTATTCAAGACACGGTTATCAATGTTTCATGCTGTAATTTTGAACTTTAAATTAAAAAAAAATTAAAAGTTTGATGTTTAAAATAAAATTTAGCTATTTCATTACCTTATAATCTAGAAAAGAAGTCATTAAATTATTAAATTAATTAATTTGTAGCTTAAAAAAACGAATCGCAGAATAACTTTAATGGAAAAGAGTGGTTAGATTTTTAACATTATCTCATTATTAATAATTATAATAAATTTTTTTAGAGATCTGCATTTGGATGGAAAAGAGTAATTAATGTCTTTTAAAGTCCAAATAGACAAGAGCAGTACATCTGTCAGGCATGAGTCAAAAAATTCTCGGTACAAAAATAAGTAAGTGACAGAAGCGAGCCACTGCCAACTCTCAAAATACGTATTCCATAAGTTGTTGTCAACTTGATATTCGAATTAACTCCTGTGACAGAGAAGGACAACTATCTGGCAACAGTTTATTACTAAGAATTCGTGTTATAGAAATCACTTTATACGAAATATAATATATTGTAAATTTAAAAAGTTACGTTAACAAAAAACGATTAACTTTGACATTAGTATTTTATTAAACGGAAGCAACAGATATGTTTTGTTTGACAGCGTAATGTTAATGATCATAAATTTGCATAAATTAAGGATCAAACAGAAAAATATCTCAACAAATATATCATTTTTATAACATATATATATATATATGTAATATATACATCATTATATTATTGATATACACGTATTTGGAACATGAAAACACATTTCAAAATTTGATGACAAATATTTTTACCAAATTTCAGAAAAAAATAATTACATATATGTGTGAACATATATATATGTATGTATATAGCGATGTATATGTATCAGCGATAGATATATAAAATATCGGCGTGTCAATGTACAGTATGTACAGAGTGTATCTTACCACCCCTACCAGCCTTTTTTCTCGGAAACGCTATGAGGTGGGAGAAAAACTTTGATGAGCAAAGTATATCCGGAGAATCGAATGTTCGTGATAAAAATTTTGTGGGTGGGTCCAACAGAAGTAGTAGCACAAGGGATCAGCTTTGAAATCTCCAATGAAACGTATGTGGATTTTGGCATAATTGGATAGAACTATAAAAAACAAATAACTTTTGTTTTGAAAGTTTTTTATCATCATCTATGGATTGTGAGATATCACAAAAAAATGCTCTGCATGTATCGCCGTTGGGCTATTCAAGCAATAAGCAGAAGAAGAATCTGATAGAAGGCGTCTGTGCACTCTATAGTGCACTCATAGGGCTAGTTGTATAAACGAAGACTAATTTAAACCGGGACTAAGCAAGAAACTTGCTTTAGCCTGCGTTGAATCTAAATTTGTCTTGTTTAAACTAAGATTAAGTATTGGTCTAAGGCTTAGACCAATACTTAATCTTAGTTTAAACAAGATAAATTTAGACTCGGCACAGGTTAAAGCAAATTTCTTGCTTACTCCCAGTTTAAGTTAGTCTTCGTTTATACAACTGCCCCTAACTAATTTGAGAAATTACTATATTTCATATTTAACTGAAATTAGTTGAACATTGTAACTTGAAAAAATTTTTTCAAGGGAAAGATGGTGATGATTAATCCTTTTTGGTCATTTTTGGTATTTTAAGTTGTTGAATTTGATACTTAAAATTTTTTTAAGTTGTATATCATTGAATATTTCTGTTCAGTAAAAATCAAAATCAATAATAATTAACAATTTCAGTGAATAGAATTTGGACTCTGATGATCCTTATAATAAGAGATAATCATATTTATTGTAGAATTATTTCTATGCATTTTGAAATTATTGCTGATTATCTTTTCTCCTTTATTATTTTTAAAAATTTTTTTCTCAATCTGTTTTACAATATTTGTGAAAATTAACTTCTTTCTATAAATAATTTAATGTAATCTATTTTTTGATATTTTTGTTTTATTAGATATTTTACTTATTGACAATGCAATCATTTATTAGATATATAAAACATGATAAATTGTCTCAATATACTTTCTTAATTACAATACAGTATTAATGAATAAAAATATAAAAAAAGTCACTTGACTCTGTCAGATTTATTTATATTTTTTAAAATTCATATTAAACTTAAGTTTAATATGAATTGAGTGCCATATAAATCAACATTTGTCTGTAATTGCATGCCAATCAGAAATTAAAATTAAGTCGAATTAATTTTAATTTATTCATTAAAATTAATTCGACTGTGTGAGAATTTTTTTTGAGTTTTATTTCTTTCACAACTTTTCATTCTGTATATGTGATCATGGAAAAAATTATTTTTTTATATGAAATCTTAGCCATTGAATGAAATGACTGATATTTTTAGCTAGTCATATCTCCTCTAAACAAAGCAAGCCATGAATGAAGAAATTTGACTGAAATTTTCAGAAATTATTTATAAAAAACCAAGCATTACATAACTTTTGTTGAATGAAATTATGTCATATTAATATTAAAAAATTACATAAATTCAATAAAATGTTGTTTTCATTAATATTTCATATTTATTAACTTGTAAGAACAAATATATTTGTACAATTTTTAACAATATTTTTTACAAATTTTTTAACTTATATCAAAAAATCCTAATATATACAAAAATGGTCTCATCTCATGCAATAAACAGCTGTAATATGTTTAATGTTCCTTTAATTGGACTGCAGATGGTTTATTGTAACACTACATCCAATGCCATATTGCAATGTAAAATGGACTTGGCTGAAATTTCTTGGGATTGAAGTGGCTGTTGTAAAGCAATAAAAACGCCATATCCATTTAAATGGCTGCACCTTGTTTATGTTTTGTTTTTCATGATTTTCTTATAAATTTCAGTGAAACTGAAACAAAAAAAATGAACAATTAAGATATATTTTAATTTATTTTAACAGAATTAACTTATATTTTCATATTATATGCAATATTTTTTCAGTTTTCTGCATTTTATAGCTCATCATATAAAAAAATTCAAATTTTATTTAAAATTTTAAAAATATCATTTATCTCATACCAAAATTGGAATTACTTTGATATATTGGACTAAAAATTGACAAGATGGGATTAAAAACAATCCAAATTCTATTGAATGGTTCAATTGTAAACAATGTTTGTTTATACATAATTTAAAGAAGTATTTTGACAACTGAAAAAATTTAAGAACCACCATCAAAAGTGGATATTTACATGTAATCAACACAAAAAACCAATTTGCAATAGCTGGATTAATAAAATAAGGATTAACTTTTTTAGCCCTTTTTTATGGTTTTATCACTTTGTTTTTTATCACCTATTCACATCACATGACCATAGATTTAATTAGGTCATAATGTTTATATAGAGTCATTGAGATAAATCTAGAAAAATTGCTATGTAAATAAAAACAACAAAAATGCAGGAAAAATAAATATATTTATAAGAAAACTAGATAAAAAGTTTAAATACATTGTAAATAATCGAAATCATTTGATGTAGCTGCCATTTGCTTCTACAACTTTTTCAAGTTGACCTAAGTTCACTGGAGGCATGCTTCACTTCTTCTCTGTCTAAATTTGTCATCACCTATTGGATAGAAACCTTCAGGGGGAGTCCTTTGTGTTATGATGAGTCTTATTGACCTTTGCTTCAACCATGCCTCACATGTAATAGTCGAGAAGGCTGCAGTCTGGGCTGGACCAAGGCCACAAATCAGGGCAGGTTACTGAAAAGCCAGGCCTATCAGCAATATCACTATCAGAAAAATGGTGCTATATGGCGTCCATTTTCCGATTAATCTTGTCCTTTTCGGTCAACAGTTGTTTGTTCCTGAGAACAAAAGATTTGTACCCTAAATCCTTCTGCACTGCCAGACTCACTGTTGGCCTTGCCATGCCCATTTCTTTTGCCAAGTCAGTCATGCTCCACCCTGGATTTTGGCTGATATTTTCCTCCAATTCAGAGACAAATTTGTCACTCCTCTTGCAATTAGATCACTTTTTGTGTTTGGCTTCATCAGGAGTAAGTTTCTCCATGCTAGACTCCCTAAATCTCTTGGCTTCTTGTAGCCAAACCATGCATTGATTTCCTTCGGCATTTTTCCCACATGAAGTGATTCAATAATGGCTGCCCTCTGATCGTATTCATAACTTGTTGAAATAGAAGCCGCTATTTTGTCAATTAGTAATTACTTCCATGTTCATTGAAATTATAACCAAAACTATAGCCTGTGCAGAATTTGTGAGAAATTCTGCCTAAAAAAATTCCGGATTTATCTAAACAATCCTGTACATAGTGAAGATACACAAGATTTTAAATCTAGTTTGAAAGTATTCATGTATTAAAAAAAATTATTAATCCTTTAAGAATATTTCTCTTAATTTTCAAAATAATTTTTTTTATTATTGTATCAAAAGATATTTTGAAATTTAAATTATATTAATTTTATTTATTTTCAGTCATTTAAATAATAAACAGTTTATACCTCATGTTTTATTCTTCAATTTTCAATTTTATCGGTTTCCACCAATACAAACTGAAAGGTAAATATTTTGTATGCTATTTATTAAAACTTAAATAATAATAATTTATATATATATATAAATATGTACATGTGTTAGATTATTGTTGGAAAACCATGATACTAGCAACTTCATTAAACCACGAATCTTATATTGTTTTCAAAATGATAAGAATAAAAAAGAGAACCTTCCAGGATATCATGTAAGTTCTGAATATTAACTGTTATTATGATATTTATCTGTAACATGCTACTATATTATAAATATTAAAATATTTTATTTTTAGGTGAGGTATCATGTAGATCCAGCCTATTTAACTCCAGGAGAGAGAAAACAGTTTTTAAGTTATTTGTATTCTCATTGGTTGCATATAGATGTATGGGATGGTAATTCATTACTTTATGTTGGTACTGCATCTTTGCAACTTAAAGTATGTTTAGCACTAAAAGTTAATGTCTGTCAATCTTATTTTTATAATAAAATATTTTGTTATTTTATAATAAAGCATAGATTAATACAAATAATTTAACAAGCACTTTAAGCAGGAATACTAAGATTTATTATTAATGTTTCTACTTAAAGTGCTTGTTGAATTATTTGTATTATTTTATGAGCAATAGAACTTGAAGTAAGATTAAGAAAAAAATCAGATTATTTTGATAATCTTATTGTAAACTATTTATAATAGTGAAATATAATCCAAGTATAAAAAGATTTGTAGATCTTAGAAGTTTATTATGAATTTAATTACAATATTATTAAAATGTAAAATTTAATTATATTTTAATTAACTCTTTTGTGACAAGCTATCTCCACATTATATTTTGTAGATGATAATGCAAGAAAATTTGAGAAAAATTAGAAATTTGAAAATTATGATTATTTGATTACTGTATTAATTATAATATTGAAGTGAAATTTCAGATTTTATACAGTATTAGAGATTTTTAACTGGTGATATATCAAAATATTAATTTTCAGCAACTTTATCTAATAAAAATATTTAAATATGATGCAAGACAATTTCTGAAAAAAACATTTTTATTGGAATAAAGAGATTTTTTATTAAAATTATAATAAATTGTAATTATAAATATTTCAATTTTTTTCTAATTTTTAGAAATTTAATCAATTATTTGAGCATCTGAATTGTATAATATAAAATGACTAAAGTAATCCATCCATGTCTTCATAATAAAATTATGTTATTAATTATTTTCTCCTATATTAATTATTTTTCTATACAGGATATCTGGCTATATAAAAAAATAATTAATAAAATAATAAATTATAGCTATAGAACTAATGTAGAGATTATATTGTGTTGCATTCATGGACAAGTAATCAAATTTTACCTGAAACAGTTTTGTGTATCATTCCTCATATGATTGGAGATGATAATAATTCACAATTTGATATACTTTTTGGATGAAACTACCTTTAATGTTTGTTTTCATACACATGAATGTAGTTTCATCTAAAGGTGAATAGACACAATTTATGAGCTTGGGATAGTCAGTATTCACATGGAATCATTTTGGAACTTGAATGTGATTCACTCAAGATTAATATGTGGCATGCACTTATCAAGGATAGAGTCACAGTCCATTTTTCTTTAGAGAATCAACAGTTTGTGTCATTATTATTTCTAGCCATGATAGAAACATATGCAATTAGTAAGATACTTTTTTCAATTAGATGGTGCACCATTTCATTTCTCCTCTTGTATATTTCTGGATAATTAATTTTCAACGGATCTAATCTCTGGACTCCTAGATCTCCTGATCTCACTTATCTGGATTTCTTTTTTTGAAGATTAATTAAAGACATTGTCTACAAAGATAAGATGCAAATCACAAAGCAGATAAAAGAGAGAATTTTCAGCCATGTGATATGTATTACTGATATCATACTTGAGAATACATGCTGAGAAATTGAATATTTCTATGATATATGTTATGTCACTAAGGGAGCACATACTGAAATCTACTAAAAGTATAAGAAAAATATGACAATCAAAACTGTTTCTAGGAATTGTTATTTTTTGAATTAATTCACTGAGAATGGAAATATACTTGTTTATTTTATTGACTTTTAAGGCCAAACATCCTGTTTATTCTACAAAATAGAATTATCTAATAACAAAAATAAACATTTTTACTAAAATTAATATTTTTAAAAAATGCACACAAAAATAAAGCTCCAAACAGGATAAAAGTATTTATCCTGTTTGGAGCTTTGTTTTTGTGTGCATTTTTTGAGAGTGTAACAGGGATGGCTGTACAGTTTGTATTTTTAAAAAATATTATTCTGGATATGGATTCATTTAAATAAATAAGCAAAATTGCAGATTAGTTAGAGATCTAAAATTTGAAAAGAAAATCCCAAGTTTTAACAGTCATACATTTTAAATTTTTGATTATAATTCTATTCTATAATTATTCTATTCTATTGTGAGTTATAAACACTCACAACATAATTTTCCTTAAATATAACAATATAATATAATTAAAAGTTAGGTTTCCCAACTACAAATATTTATAATAATTAACAAACTTTTAAAAAAGAAATATACAATATAGTTTTCGACTTATAGCAGCCTTGGCTTGTGACTGTTTGTATTTGATGGTGACGCAATCAGTAAATTCTATGATTAGCCAATGTAATTTCATGGGTTCAAGTCCCTGACTCAATGGTCTGATATATGGAAAGTGTCTTTTTTTTTAGTTTGATTCTTGTGGTTTTATGTTCTTTATCTTTATTAAGATAATGCGTAGTGTCCTATTAAACAATAGTGAAAAATCCATAAATTTTGCCCGTTTATGATTTTAGAATTTTTCCAATTTATGATGGTAGGGTTTGAAACCAAACACAAGTCCATACGTCAAAGACTGCCTATAGTATAGTAATGCAAAAGAAAGAATATAGTTTTACAAGGAAGAAAGAATACAGTTGTCTTTGTCAACATTATACAAGTAAAAATAAAAAAAATACTAAATACATATAAAAATAGAATTTATAATACATTTATATTCACATATAAAAGAATTGAGCTGAGACATATTAATTATTGAATCATTTGTCCTGATCCATTATTTGAAGATTTTTTACCAAAAATTAGAATTCTATTGTATGCATCCCTAATTTTATTTAATACACTATGATAAGATTAAAAAAATGAGTAAATGATATTTTTAGTAATGAAAATAAACATAATGAAAAACTATTTATTAAAATCAGATACAATTATAAAATTTTATTTGATTTTATTTATGTTAAATGCTAGAATTTGGCTTATTTAGAAATTTGCATAGTTAAATCTTCCATTACTTAGTACATATTTTAATTCCCTATTATTCTTTGATAATGCAAGATAGCTTACATTTTACAGTTATCTTCAATTTATGAAGATATGAAAAAGCAGAATGTAGCTATCTGGTAAATTGCTGAATAAATTGTAATGTGATATTATTATTTTTTCTAAATCTATTTCATGAATAATAAATGTTGGTAACTTTTAGCTATTTTGTGAAATATACAATTAGGGACTTTTGTACAAATACATTTTATTCGATGAGATTTCTTTACATAATAATCAAATATCAGCTAAATAACCGTAACATTACAAATTAATTTAGAAATAACTGAAATTAATGATTAAACAAATTTTAGCTAATGTGCCTCCATCTATTGATTAATAATTAAACTGAACATGAAATTTTATCAGACCTGGAAGAAATTTAATTTTCAGAGGGTTGGGAATGTAGCTTGTCAGTTTGTCCAATATGTATGTATGTCTGAATTTCAGTTATAAAATCTATTTGAAAAGGCAACTTGTCTAGTATCCCTATGATTTAGCTGTAGGAGGTAAGGCATTAGATAGATGTTGGGAGAAAGATCCTTGATAATTCCTTTTCAGGACAAGTTTCAAATAAGTACAGTGGTACCTTGACTTACAAGTGTCTCAACTTATGAGTTTTTCAAGATATGAGCATTCTCTTTTGCTTTGAGTTGTGAGCTAAAATTTGGGTTACGAGCAGTGGCTAGTGGCAAAATAACTGCCATCTGGAGCATAACATCAACCCTGGGCAGCATTTACTTTGCCCCTGTGACAGATCTTTGTTAACCCCTTAATACTGCCATTTAAAATAAAATAAAAATTAATGCAAAACAAAAATTAACAACAGCAAAATACCATATGCGTATTAATAATGTACATTTCTCCAAGAGATTAGAACTTTTTTAGCACTTTCATAATTCTAGAAAAAAAAAAAAAAAATATGGATAAAAACAATTAGGTCTAGTGGCACTAAATCTTACACAAATTCTAGTGGGCTCTAGAATTCTAGGGGTTAACAGTGCATGAGAGACCTTCATTAAGTACTGTAATAAAATTAATTTACAGAATTGTGA
>WUQG02413510.1:0-15994 GCA_011317285.2 Androctonus mauritanicus | reverse complement strand
TAAGCCCTTTTCGTTGCCGATTAACGCTAAAATACAGCCCTTTGCGGGGAATAGCTTCATGTCTTCGAAATGTTTTATCTCATCCTGTTTGAACAGTATTTTGTATAAATATTCTCCAGTTTTATTATCGTGTATCTGAAGACATTCGCGTCCTTTATCTAAACTTGATAAAATCAAATTTTGTTCATCTCTGCTGATAACTGTCGATCTGAGAGAACTTATGGTATAAGTTATACTATAAACCAAATCACCTTTCGGTATTGTTCGGCATTTGATTATTGCTTCGTCTTTTATTTCCTGAGTAACGAGATATATTCGAGTCTCATGGCATCCAAAGAAAAATTGCTTGACGTTCTTTTCGGATTGCCTAAAAGATATAAAAAGTTAAGAATATCTACAAAGGACTATCTTATTACGTAAAAATACATACCTGCTTAAAATTTCTTTCAGTTCGAGATCCCACATTATTAAAAAATTCGATTCGATGCAAACGATATATAAACCATCAGAAGTTATGAGAGCATGTGTGATAATTGCGCCAACTGGGCTATCTGATAACTTACATATTAATTTTCCAGTTAAGATATTCCAGACTCCAATACTATTCCTAGTTACAGTAATAGCTAAATTCTTATCACCAGATATACTAATAGAGTTAACAGGCATTTCCATTCTGTCAACACAATAAGATTGTTCGAATATATGATCTATGTTCCATACTTTAACAGTCCGATCTATGGAAGATGATATAACTAAATTACTGAAATCATCCACTACTGTTCTGACATCTATAATACGAGCGAAATGAGCATCAACTGCTTTCAGCAGCTGCCCACTCAGTACACTCCAAAGATATAATTGTTTTCTTACACCACCAATGGCATACTGATTATGTTTGGTTAAAACTAGATTATTTTGTGATTTTAATGGTTTTGTAATTATATTTCGCATACCATGTGGAAGAAAGAATTTGCTGCACTTTTTATTAGACAGATTCCAGGCCAAAAAATTTTTGACCATTGTTGCTATTAGATAATCTTCAAAAGGTGTTAGTGATAGAGCCAAAACTTTTTCGATGTTACACTGAATGTATTGGTTAAACGCCCACAAATCTTTTTTCTTATCGTAAGAAGCAATTGCATAATTGTCATTTTCCTTTCTGCTAATGAAAACATAATTATCATTTCTTGAAATGGCAAGTCCACCTTGCAAATGAAGATCTTTCAATTGAATATTATTAACTGTAGATCTGTGAAGAAATGACGAAAATTAAAAATTTCAATTCAAATTGCATCAAAATTAAAAAAAAAAACCTTACCTCAAAATGATTTCGCAATCATCGTCATCAGAAGTGCTAATAATTAAATGAAAATGACTTTGTTCTATAAATTTCACACTTAATAATGCATGATTTTCTTCATTAAAATCATAAGAAGAAATTTCTTGGCAGTTATTAGTTAAATAAATTTTCCAATTGTTAGCAGACCACACTGCAAAGTAATGGTCAGAGACAGAAATACCACGAATGTAATTTTCGTCCTTCCCTTCAATTTTTAAGCTATTCACATCTCCATTTAAGAGATTCATTGTTATAACTGAATTATAATTACTATAAGCCACTGCAAATTTGTCATCGGGACTGACTTCAACACCGATCATCATTCCTTCAATCTCTGGATCTATATCTTGAGAAACGTCAGCAGTGGAAAGATCCCAAACAACAAATCTGTTAGAAACAGAAACTATATATCTGAGATCAGTAGTTAATACAAATCCAAATACAGCAAACTGATGCCCTTCTAGAGAATATTTCATAGGTCCACCTGGTGTATGCAAGCAATGATATGCTGGTATTAAAGCACATTGTTTGGCACTCTCTTTGTCACATTGATTTAGAAGTGAATTGATATGCTGATACGATTCTTTAACAGGAAGTAATCTGCTAATAAGTTGTGATGCGATCATAGTCGGATATTGAGACAATATTGCACTTCCTAATCGAATAGAATCTGCCAAAAGTATCACTTCGCGAACTACAGTTGTATCTTCCAGATTCTCTCGAGCATCATCATAATCACTCAGAACTGCTTGAAGTTGGCAGCCATTCAGTTTATGATATAACCATTCGTAATTAAATAATACTGTTTTATACAAATCTTCATACATCTTAGCTCTCAACAGATGAAATGGTAATTCTCCGAACTTTCTGAAATTATATCTAACATGACGGCAATCTTTGCTTTCGAAAACCATCGGTTGCTGAGGTACTTTTCTGTCAGCCATTCCTTGTCTTTCACTGATTCCAAACCTCAGCCTTTGAATGTCAGTATATGTAAAAGGCTTCATTTTGCCATTTCCCCATATGCCAAGAAAGTATTCAGCAAATCTACAATGAAAATAAGTTAAAATATTCGTGTTTTTAAAATACCTTTCTTGTGCCGCTTTTCTGAATTGTTTATGATACCAATTGAGGACGGTGATTCCATCAGCTTCTCTTTCTGATAGATATTTTGGTAAATCATTGCGAATCCTAGTCCATAAGAGCGGAGGAATCCTTCTTACAGGTGGTAAATGATATTGATATACATCTTCCAATACCTGATCATCTAAAGATAAAAGATCCTCCAGTTCCATTTCACTTACCCCACTCTTCGATGCTGTAATATAGGATAATGCATGTGATACCAACGCTTTGCCATGTTGAATTTCGATTCTTTCTAATAATTTCATTATACTATCCATTACTGTATGGGAAAGCTTTGTATCTTCTACTTTAGAATAGGATCTCCAACGACTGATTTCTGCAAATACAAGTTTAATGAATATTGGAAGATTGCATTGTACTAAAGCATTTTTTACTATTTTCCACTGTAAATCAGTTAAATTCCTATTTATTGAATTTAGCAAACTTTGCATCATTTTTTCTGCTAAATCAGTACCAAGTGGTTTAACTTCTTCAAATTGCTCTTCATTTTCAATCATCTTTACTAATATCTGATAATCTGTAAATTCTTCTCCGCATAATGTTGACACTATCATTTTTACGGACTGAGGTAAAGTTACAGGTATCCATGATACTTTATTAGAAATATTATGTCCTGATAACTGATCTACTGAATCCAATATGATGCATAATGGTTGTTCAGGTGAAGCGTAAGTTAATAAGCGTTTTAAATATGATACCAGAGGAACATAATCGTCTGGCGTTTCCTCCCATGGCAAACTATAATTATATGCTATTTGTTGGCACAGAGATTTTAACATGGATAACATGCATGAACTGTCGGGAGTTATACCAAGAAAACGAAGTATTAAAAATGGCTTGCGCTTTATTGGATACCATTCATAAATCATACTAGCAATTTTGGCTATTAGTGATGTTTTACCACAGCCTCCCATACCGTATAATATTAGAGGTTGGTCAGAATCGTTAAGAATATATGATTTAACTTTTTCTATTTCTTTTGTTCTTCCTTCAAATATGATAATCGCACTATTACAGGCATGAAGATGTTGAAGGACTTCTGTTACTACTGGTGCATGAGCATTCAAGTATGCCCTTCGCATAGCTTTATCTACAAGTTTAATGATATATTTATGAAAATGAGATAAAAACTGTGTCAAATACTCTTTATGAAATTCAGGATCTAGACCGTCTTTACCATTCCATTCAACTGTAAATCTAAAATATATATAAATTTATTATACAAAAAGACATTTAATGTAATGATTTTACTTGAGAAATTAACATACTTGATTAAATTTGGACGCTTCATTTTCGAACACAGTCTATTATCTCGAAGATCAGCTAATAAATTTTGCGCTTCTGTATCAACACCACGATTCAATAAATCTACAAATTTTGCAGCAGTTTTGATATTGCTCATGTTTATATTTTCGATTTTTCTTATGTAAGCTAAGCAGTGATTTCTAGTATCCGGCATCTTCAATATTCCATTAATAACTTCTCTCTCTGTAACTGCAATTATCATTAAGTTTATTTATCATTTATTTAATTTAAATCAAATTATTTTTATTCATACCTGACATCATATAATTATGCACTGCATCTTTATCCATTTTTTCGACAGCAAACAATGCTTGAACCGCTCTCCTTAATAATTTCTGCAATTTTTCTAAAGTATCCCACCAAATGCCTTGGTCTTGAGCTTGAAGCTTGGGCATTTTCTTTTAATGAACAGAATTTATTTTGTTAATATAAAAAAAAAGTGATTATATTTATACTTAATGACTTATAATCCGAAATGTAATAATGTGAATTTTAAATAAATTTTCGGCTTATATTATACGAACTTCTATAGTTCGTATAAATATGAATATTATACGAACTACAGAACACAAATTGAATGTATTAATGCTATACTCACTATCAGTATCGGATCATAAGTCGTTCTACTGGATAATTAAAATTATATTACCTTGTTATTAAAATTCACTAAAATAGAGCTAACAGGTTGCAAAACATATACTGCTGGTACCGCATTTGTATCTTCTTTATACCACTGATCCAATAAAGAAACATCAGAACCAACTTCAACTAGCATATCTCTCATCAAAACGAATTCTTTTCCATCGATAAAAGTTGGAACTGGACGATAACCATATTTCTGTCCAAGAAATACCTATTAAAAAACGACTTTTAATATTTTATAATTCATAAAATATTTCTTTATCCTAACTATATTCTCTTTAATTATAAATTAGTTGATATGACGCCAAAATTCAATATTTAAATTAAAATTTTATCAAATAAAATTTAATTTAAATAAATTTAAATTAAATTTATTTCGATTTTAATGAAATCAAAAAAAGTTTTTTAAATATTTTTAATAATTATTATTTATTAAAATATTGTAATTATTTCATAATTGATAAGAATATTTAAAGAAATAAATTTCATTATAATTTTCATATGTTTGTTGAATATTTTAAATCTATAAAATATTAATTATTATATTCATAAAATTTTTATAGTTCATAAATAAATTCTTGTATATAAAAAATTTGTTTCTGACAATCTCTATAGTGATTAAAAATCATATGAAAATTTAAATATGACCAAATATAAGATTTTCTTTTATTAAATTATAGGTTATTCCTTTTAAATAGGCAGAATTTTATATATTTGATTTTTAAAAATATTGTAATACAATTAATTAATAAACATTTTATCGGAAATATAAGTAATTTAAAATAATTAAAAAAGTAAATACTATCTTACTACAAAATTTGCACCCATGGAAAGGCGTTGACAATTTTCTATTTCTTTCATACATAATTCTGTTGTCATATGGTCATCTGTTGCTTCGTCTCTAACTCCCCATCTCATGTCGACCACCTATTAAATTTATTCATTTATAAATTTATATCGAATTCATTTATAAATTTATATCGAATATAAATTAATAAAAACAGATTTCGTTACATTTCTTGGCAACTCTGGGCAAAAAGCAGAAGTACAAAAGTTTGAATAAAATATAAATTTATCATTAATCATTTAATAAAAAATAAAATACGTCTTCAAAAATATCTCTATTATAATCATTATTTATAAAATTTAATCAGAATTTTATTTATTTTGTCTATTAATTTAATGTAATAAGAAATTGAAAAATTCGAAGATTATTGATTGATCAATAACGATTTAGCAGCATTTCAGTAATTAATACTTTTAATAAAATAATCGATAAAAAGCTGTATTTGTTTAAGTGAGTATTTTTATTGAAAATTTAGTATTGAATTCGTTAATAAGAAAAAAGTTTTCATTAATTAAAATAAAATTTATTTATTTATTTTATAACATACAAATTATTTTTCTAAATTTTATTATTTAATTAGTTTGCTAATTTTAAAAATCTGAAAGCATATTTAAAAGTACCACACCTGAAATTCTAAACCATGTTTATGCCTGCAATAATCTTTCAATTTCGGATATACTTCTTCCATCAACATGTTTCTTTCTAGAGACATATCTAGAATTACATTTAATAAAATGCATATGATGGCAGTTAACAGAAGCAACATGTTAAATCGTTTTCATTATACAGTATAAACAAACAATAGACTGACCTGTAAATGTAGAACTGGTGAATATCCGAACTATCTTTGATCCCAGTGGTGGAAGCTTATCTAAACAACCAGCAAATATTCTGTCTACTCCACCTTCTTCCATGTTTACCAATCACTTTACAATCTGGCTTTCATTCAGTGACATTTTAAAAACTAACTAGATGTGATTTCTATATACGCCACCGTGTGGCTGACGTAGTAGCACATGAACCATATAAAAGTCGATATGTTGCCAGTATGGTGCGACCTTCGTGCTTAGTCTCACGCAAGTAAAAATTCAAATTTAATATATCAATATTTTCTGTATAGAGTTTATTATTATATATTTTGGATATTGTATATACTGTATTTTTGATACATCTATCCAAATATGATAAATATGTACATGCAAATTCTGTATAAATTAATGTTCTTATAATAAAATTAAAATAAAATATTTAATACATCTTGTTCAATTTATAAAGAAATATATCTTAAATTTTATAGCTTAACGAAATAAATTATGAACTCGGATTTTTAATTATTTAAATATTTTTATTGAAATTTTATTCTTCTAAATATAACATAAGCTTGCAAATTTTTCTGAATATAAGTTTGTACATATAAAGATAATACATATGTGTTTTGCATTAACATTATTAGAATCTCAATTTAAAAAAGTCATAACCAATATTTTATTTCCGCTATTTATTGAAAGTAGTAATCGATTTTCTTTTTATTTACATATATAAAACACGCAATTATTGATAAAATTGCGCATACAATTAGTTTATTCTTAAATTTATACATAACAGAAAATATTTTTATTAATTTAAACATTGAATATAATACATTTGTAAGCAATACTTTTACCATTATTTTACGAAACACGTTATGAATATTAGCATTGTTGATATAATTCTACACGTTTTAATTATAAATTACTTATAATCTCTATATATTATTGAATAAGGGCATTTTTCACTTGAGATATCAATAACTTCTAAATCGTTTTTCACTTTACCTAACATAGAACTTTCTACATAGCCTGAAATCATTTCCATTATTCAATATATCCAAATATTCATACTTTTCATAATTTTTAAATACTCACCAACACTTCTAAGGAAGAGTCCCCAATCTATATAGCTACAATTAGGCTCATCATTTGTTACACTTACAGATGATTTCTCTAATTGTATGGAATGTCTTTTTTTATTAACCATTCTATTAAAAATATTTTGTTCGATAGTTAATTCTTGACGATTTATCTTTTCTTTCAAAGCTAAAATTATTATTATAAATAATTTAAAATATTGTCAGTAAATAATATAAATTATTCTTAAAAAATTACCTTTAGCCATATCTTTGGAAAATAATATATAATTAGCAATTTTTTTAGGAATCAAAGTATTTTGAATGATGCAAGCCTCGATATACTTTGGATGAAGAACTGCATATTCTTGGTAATCCTCACTTTCCAATAATCTATAAATAAATAGCTATTATTCATTATATAAAATGTAAAATACAATTTTTATTTATATTTAAATACTTGCATTTTCGTGTCGCTAGCAGTATTGCTTTCACTAAACAAAAATAATGCATTATAATCCGATGATATTTTACCTCCACGAAACACTATAAGAACATTAAATATATTTTATTGATTTTGGCTTTAAATGTTTTATATAAAAATTTAAATCTATTAGCAATTAATATATTAATTGCTAATAGATTTAAAATCGTAAAAAAAAATTTTTAATTTTTATAATAAAATAATTTTATATAATTACTCCAAATATTTGTCCATTTCTTATTTACACTTGTTGAAAACCATGCAGTTAATCCTTCAAACATCATCTTTTATATAATCTTAAAATAAACTTATAAAATGAATAAGTATATTTTTAGATTAATTTTAATTTTAATCGCAGTTTTTATTAAAAAAGTGGTCTAAAGAAGCAAAGAAACAAAAATATTCATTATGTATCAAATAAAATTTAATTTTTTATGTAATATGTCAATTAGATTATGACAGAATATGATAAAATATGATAAGCTCATAATATTAATTTTTTAAGTTAATATTTACATGAAATAAATAATTATTATTTCTAATAATTAAATATATTAAAATATATAAAAAAATTTAATATAAACAATTATACTAATAAAATTTAATATAATATTCTATTTTTCTAAATAGAATCTATTGTTTAACCAAAACTGATGATAATATCAAATTATTAATCTTCATTAAAATGTTTTAAAATACAATATATATATATATAATTAATAGTATAGGCTACTCAATGCAAAATCAATAACTGAATAATACATAGATCTACTATTTTAAATAACTCATATAGTTAAAAAAATAAAAGAATTTATATAATAAATGTCTTTTAGTTTTCAGATGCATGAATTAATCAGTTTTGAAAAATATATCAAAATGTTTCCTATAAAAATCCATAACATTTTTAAATATGAGTAACAAGAACTGGATAGATTATTTTTATACTTTTATAATTTTATATTATATAATCTATACAGAAATGGAAAAAAAATATTGATAAGAAAACAAAAAGAAGTGAAAAGAATGATGATAAGATTCATTTCATGTTAACAAATAAAAATTCCTGAAAAACATTGAAAAATTAAAGTAATCCAGTTTAATTTTGATACTAAAATCAAACTGGATTACTTTTAAAACTTAAAGCATAAAAAGATGCATTACATAATCTTTTTTTTATATTGTATTGAATATTAAGACATAAAATATAATATTTATTGTTTTATAAACAAACAATTAACAAGATTTAGTTAAATATATACTACATATTAGGTATAGACATACATGTCTTACAGTATATGTAAAGATATAGTATTGTATATGCCAAATAATAGATATTTTGTACAATAGGCTAATAGGAATATGTATAACTGTTTAATTTTTACAATATATTCTAATATAATTAAATGTATTTGTTCTGATATCATGAAATGAAAAACAAACATTAAATCTAGCATAGTTTATATGATTATACTATACCGTAAAACAGTGTTTTCCAAATTGTGGGGCGCACCCTACTAGGGTGAGCGAGTCTATTGCAAGGAAAGCGCGCAATAATTAACAAAAACGTCATTTTTGAGATAAACAAACAAAAAATAAATTCAAATAGGGATCGAAAAAAAAATGAATTAGCAAAAGGGTTATAAATACAGTATATATATCCAGTACTAAGAAATGTACTGCTGTAGCTGTTTTAAAAACAAAATATCGATCTCGATTAGTAATTGAAAAAGAACTGCGAGCAGCGATATCTTCAATGACACCTCGATTTGAGAGAATTTGTGTTAAAAATTAGCCATTCATTGCATTGATTAAATATTATGTTGTATTAAGTATGTATTCTATTTTTCATTTTTTTTTTTTTTTGTAAGATTTGTTTAACTGTATTAAAAATTATTACACCAAAAAAATATAGGTCTATATATTTTTATATATAAGAACTTTATTTATACAAAATATGATATATTGTTTTGTAATATTAAATTACAAGTAGAAAATATTTATAAAATTAGAATGTTATTAAAATAAGGGGACGTACCAACTTTTTATGAAAAAAGGGGGACGTAAACACAGTAAGTTTGCAAACCGCTGCCGTAGAGTATTTTATTAGAAAGCATTCATGTTTGAATTTTGATAAATTTAATAGTTATAGTGCTGAAAAGAAATAGTGTAAATATATTATTACTAGCAATCACTAAATTAATACTAATCAATTATGATATATAATTGTAATATTTAATATTTTAAAACTATTATTTTGCTGTACTGTATAATCTCAGATTTAAAGAAAAAAAAGCTTTTTAAATCCATTTACTGGATTTTATATATCTAAATTTTTATAAAATAATAAATATATAATTAACAGATATATAATTAATACATAAAAACTTACTTCTGTTTTAATTTATTCACAGTTCTTAGAGAAAAATAACAATTTTCAAAGTAAAATATAACGGAAATAATATCGCTTGTTTATAATAGATGGCACTTTTCGTAATCAGTATAATTGTCGTCTGTTTTTAATTATTGTACTGATAAATTATTTTATTTTAATTTTAAATATTATAAAAAATTATAAATAATTAATTAATGACTGAGTTTAATAATAATTAAATTAATAAATTTACATGTATAAATTGAAGATAAAAAATTTCGGTTATTTCTTAAAACGAGAGTTACAAAGTTTATCACATTAACAAGTCCCGCCCAGTACTTCTCTTATTGGTTAATCTGAAAAACTGCACTTTTATTGGTGGATATTCAAGTCAGTTTCGTCGATAAGGGAAATATTTTCAAATTTAAATTTTAAGCCTATAATCTTTTTTTTTTTTTTTTTTTTATAAAAAATTTAAAAAGCCAAATTTGCATTTTTTAAAACTGTGTTTATTTTTTTAATATTTGCAAATGCTTTATTAATAATAAACATTTAATGCATATAAATAATATATATATATATATTCAAATATATAAAATAAGTATTTTCTGTATCATATATATATATAAATATAAATATAGAATGGCACTTCATTTCAATGATTAAACATTATGCATCACAACGCAAATATATTTCTCTATAATAATTGAAAAGGTTTCTTTACAAACAACTTGATTTTATTATTATAATCCTAATAGTGAAAAGCAGTCATTTAACTCTTACCAATAAACCATAGGACAAGGGAGCATGAAGAGAGAGAGTACAGAAGATACCACTCAGCGGGTTTGATATGTGCTTGCATCTGTCTTCATCCCATCGTCAGATGTCAGATTCCCATCAAGAGATCGGTAAATTAAACAGTCGAGCGGCCAAAAGCAAGCTTCTGACTCGATGACTTGTCAGTCCCACTAGCGACCAACAACCAATACCAGAAGAGGATAGCCCAAGAAGAAGGCGGGTACAAGTTGATGTGGGGGAATCCAGAATGATCAGAAAAATTTCAGACGTTTTATTACCAACAAACTGTTCATTGATGAAAAGGTAAGATGTTTAACGTTATCGCGTCTTTCTCGGTAATTATTTTTGGTAATTTTTTTTAAATAAAAAAAAACGGATTCAAAATCGTTACTTTAATGCATAACTTCGTTTATATCTTATTTTTTTATATTTTTAAATATTTATTTTTATACTTATTTCTTTAATTTTTGCGGTTATCTTGCAAAACCAGTTTTGTCTGCACTTTTAAATCTCTATGTAGTGATACGTTATGAATCATTCTTACAACGAAATTTCCTATCAAAACGAAAACTATTCTTGATCAACATAAATAACGAACATAAAATTAATAAATTGTTAATCCAATACGCTTAAATTTATAAATTAATCGATTTAAGGTAAGAAAATGTTATAAATTTTAATAACAACAACAGTATATTTCATTCTGTTTATACTCGTTTCTAATCAAGTTTTAATAACAAGACAAATTTTAATATGTTAAATTTGGATATAAATATTGTAAAAATCATATAATTTATGATCATTCTCAATATTTGTTTGCATTGAAAGTAGAAGTTATGTGAATATTTCGAGGTAAGAGAGAGATATCCTGCTATTATTTTGTATCTCGTGTTTAGGCCTTATATATTTTTTTCTAACTGAAGATCTATTTATATATAAATTTTATATGTAAATATAGATCTATATGGACATATTTACGGAATATTATATGTATGTTTGTTTCTAAACATTAACAAATAATATAAGTTTCTTAAAATTTTTTATGCTTCATTTTACGATTGCTATTATAAAATATAATTATCTCTTTACAAAAAATTTTATTGAATGTTCTATATAATAGAATTTGAAGTTCATTGGTTAGATTCCTTTAGTTTGTTTAAAATACATTCTGTAAATTTTCAAATTAATTTTTTTTAAAATATATAAATTTAACTAGATGAAGAAAATTATAAACATAAAATAGTTTGGAATATATTAAGAGATATATAGTCTACTGTAATAGATGTTGATGTTCTAAAATACGTTAGAATCTCAAGATCTCTTTAGCTCAACATCATTTTTTATAAAATATATACAAAAGAATTTTAATGTTTCCACTAATTTGTTTATTTCACACAGTTCTAACTTTTAATTGTTATCAATAAAAAGATAATTTGTTGACAATAATTTACCAACATTTATTGACAATTGACAGGTAGAGGTGACATCGGGGGAAAGAAAAAAAAACCCAAAGAAAAGACCAAGACCTAATTATCTTTCCCCCATTTTGAATTGATCGACTATGACAAAACGACCCCGCTAAATCGTACCCTATTGAACCAAAACATCAAACATGTGCACCTGTTGAGACCCACACGGTTCTAAATAATCAATCTAAAATTTTCTATGACGTTTTTATGAATACGATTCGGCTACATGAGACAATGATGAGCTTTTCATAATGTTTGATGTTTGACCGAACGAGAACTAAGTTGCAAACTTTGACACGCGATATTCTTTGTTATTAAACGGTTACTATTTTTTAGTTATTGAAAGACAACAATAGATAAATGCTATTTTTCCTGTTAATATAAAACAGATCATTTTGATCATCTAGCTGTGTGCACACGGTAATAACCCAAACTCGTAAAAAAATTTAAATTTCTACCAAAAAAATTTACATTTTTTTAACCTTTAGTGTAAAAAATATATAGACTATAAGTTATATATTTTATTTGATTTATATAAATATTAGCCAAATAATGTTTCTCCATTTTATTTAATTCATAATTATAAAAGTATTTTATAATTATAAAAGTATTTTATAATTATCAATATATTTCTTTTTTTGAAATTTCAATTGAATTTTTCTAAAAAGAAATGAATCATACATCCGATAAACCAGAAGTTCTCTGTCGTGTTTGTGGTGACAAAGCATCCGGTCGCCATTATGGAGTTCCTAGTTGCGACGGTTGCAGAGGATTCTTTAAAAGAAGCATTCGAAGAAACTTAGAATATATTTGTAAAGAAAATGGAAATTGTGTCGTTGACGTTGCCAGAAGGAATCAATGTCAGGCCTGCAGACTCAAAAAATGTCTACAAGCTAACATGAGAAAAGAAGGTAAATTAATTTAGCAACCTTTTTCTATCCATAAATATGAATAATTTTATTAAAATATAATACCGTCTGTGTTATGTGTGATTATAATTTTCATTTAAATAAAAATTTAATTTATTTTTTTATTCAATTAAAATTATAGAAACAAAAAGTTTAAATTATTTAAACAATTTTCTTTAACTTTTTAATACGAATTTCTTTAAATCTGTAAAAGTACATTCACATTTTTAGAAAACATTATAAAGCATTATAAAAACATTTGATGGATAAGGAATTTACTGTTTTAATTGAGTATTTTATCTATGAGTTGTTAAAATTATTGATAAATAGCATAGATCTAATTTGGTAATTTTAGTCATTCGCACCACAAAAAAGAAGTTTTTGTAGAGAAAACTTTTTTCAACTTATATATATACCTTTCATGATAATATATAGTTGTGTTACTCTTTGCTTTGCTGAACTTGTCGCCTATAATTGACCTTATGATGACATGTCACACGTTACCTAGCGACGAACTTAACTCGCATAAGTTGCTTTCTCACGCTGACAATGCTATTGTCCAATTTAATAAACGTTATTTTATATATATATATTTTTTTTCATTTATTCTTATAATTTTTATTTAGTTACATTTATAATTAATTCGGATCATTGATTAAACAGCGGTTCAGCACGAAAGAGCTCCTAGATCCCATCAACCTAGAAAACGAAATCGTATACTCGGAAATTCGAATGAAATTCCCTATTATTCTCCACCTAACCAATCTACTACATTAGGTCCAATTATTAATTTGACATCAACAAATTATTGCAATCCTGAACTAACTGTTTCTACACTCAGAAGATTAACACCTTCGACAAGTCTGCTAGCAAGCAATACATCTAGTTTCTGTACTAATTACTTTGCCAATCAATTAATAGAAGATCCAAGAAATGGTAAGTCACTATACAATGGTATATATATTCTATAATAGAGTTTAGCATATTGTCTTATGATATAAATTGGAATATATATCTTTGGACATGTATTACATATAGAAGACTATCGTCATAGATTTGATAGACTTAATCTTACATATAATTAATTTTGGCATTTATTTAAAATCCAAAAATCCATATTTTCTTTGAGAACTTAAATAATTTTTAGCCTTTGAATTAAGAATAATTCCTGTGTAATTTGAATTATTTAAATAGTTAAAAATCTATTTATAGAATATTAAAAGAATCGATTTTTGGATTTCTATTGTTTCATATGGTAGATGAAATTTATAAGTTAATTAAGCTATCTATTTCTCTGAAGGCTTTGAAAATGGCTAAAAAAAATTATTCTTTTCAGAATTTTCTTTTGTTAAGATATACGGTATTCAGCCTTCATCAATAAATAATTTATTGATGTTGTCCAGTAGAGAATAAACAAGTCAAATGTTAAATAGTGAAAGTACAAAATACCATTGATGTGCGGTAGCTGATTATAGTGTTTGTGGTCTGTTAACATTTTTCAAACATAAATCAATAATAACACATATTGACCGAGGTATTCCATTAAATATATAGTATATCCTAACAAACTGTCACATTCCTTTTTAATAAAGTCGTGGTTATTGTGACAGGTCTCATAGTTTGCGAATCAAACGAAGTTCTAATATGAAATTAAATATGTTATTTAACCGTAAACAAATACTTTTCATGTTTTAATTGATTCATTTCAGATGAGAGTAGACAGATTAATACTAACCAGAAATCGCTGACAGATGATAGCAGCGCAAGCGACGATTCGCGCGATAACACAAATAAAGCTGATGTATCAAATGTTCTTCCTCGATTAATTTCATGTCCGATTTCCACTTGTAAGTCTTCAGTACCTCCTGCAGAACCAACAAATCTTCGACTCACTTATGTTCCATCTGTAGATCTAAATGTCTGCACTTCTAACGTAACTACAGGAAACACTACCATCTCTCCGTATCCTCCGTCACCTTTAGATACCGTATATGAAGCTGCTGCTAAGTTATTGTTTTTTTCAGTAAGATGGATGAGAACCATACCCTCTTTCCTTCAGTTATCTTTCAGAGATCAAACTATTCTCTTAGAAGAATGTTGGAGCGACATTTTTATACTGAGCGCAGCGCAATGGGGATTTCCTCTAACTGAAGGTAAAAATAATAATAATAATTACTTAATTAATTAATTTTTAAATATATAAGTGATCAAAAGCGTGCATACTTTCAGGACTACTTTCTTTAGGAAACGTATTATCTCCTGAAAAACGTAATCTTGTAGTAAATCATCTTCAGCAAATGAGAAATATCATGTCGCTGTTGACATCGCTGCAAGTTGATCACACAGAATTTTCCTGTTTAAAAGCTCTTGTTTTATTCAAACCAGGTGAGTGTTACATTTGACTCCCTTTCTAAATTTTTCTAACACATAAAAAAGTTATAAAATTTTTCAATAGAAACGCAGGGATTGAGAGATCCACTCCAAATAGAATTACTTCAAGATCAGACACAATTGATGCTTCACGAATACGTCTTGACAAAACAACCTCCTTCAAAAGTAAGATTTGGCAAACTATTATTATTATTATCGATAACAAAAAAATTAAATAGTCAAGTTATAGAAGAAATGTTTTTCGCTAAGACAATCGGAAATATTCCTATCGAAAGGTTATTATGTGATATGTTTCAAACTGCTTGAAATAAGATGATGCTATCGAGAGAGAGATGATGATTAAATTCTCACTAAACTAAATGTGCGTCATCATAAAATATTAAATCAATTATTTATCTTTGTTTCAAAG